>JAMPIV010022624.1:0-139172 GCA_024509875.1 Oreohelix idahoensis
TCCACCACAAAATCTTCCTAATGGATTTTCTTCCAATTTTCATCCATCTGCTGGTACACTCAATCCTAGGGAACAACGTCTCCTACAACGAATTGAGACCAGATGTGGCTTTCAACGTATGCGCGTAGTGGCCGCCAGTCACTCACGCGCTTTATCAGACCTCAGTGCCCAACAGACCCCGCTTCTGCTTCGCTTACGTTGTCTCACCTCCAACAACTTCCCTTTCTATTCTATGGTACGCACCACTATCCACACACTGAACCGGCAGCTGCATGAGTTCCTTTCCACGTCTAAACACCATAAACTATCCCGTCTCATCCCTACCCCCATAGCTACCCCTCCATCCTCCACTCCATCATGCACTCAGGTAGTCTGCATCCCCCCAGATCTACCCCTCTCTGAGGGAGAGCGCTCTGTTCTCAGTAAGGGCCTAAAATTTGTTCCTCTTCGTCCGACCCTAGACCAATACAATCTCCTCCAGGATGTTC
The DNA here is from genome assembly GCA_024509875.1 of Oreohelix idahoensis. Classification (NCBI taxonomy): domain Eukaryota; kingdom Metazoa; phylum Mollusca; class Gastropoda; order Stylommatophora; family Oreohelicidae; genus Oreohelix; species Oreohelix idahoensis. Next base: position 489 of record JAMPIV010022624.1, read on the forward strand.
ATCGGTTTCACCGTCGCATGAGGCTGAAGCTCCATTTTAGAGAGAAAGACAGCACTCCGCAGTCTCAGGCTGAATCCGACATCTTCGCACGCTTTTCTGACTCTACTAAACCTCCCTTTACACCTAAACCTGGAGCCTCTCATGCCCTGGACCTGTATATCAAGAACACCATCCATGACATTCAGCAGCTCCGCCCTCGTAGATTGCATTATTCCAATCTCACTTCGGCGGAGTCTGGTGCTCTCTCCCTTCTTCGCCGTAGAGACGACATTGTCATCAAACCGGCTGACAAGGGAGGAGCCATTGTCGTCTGGCAGAAGGACTTGTACCTAAGTGAAGGTAAAAACCAGTTGACCAATGGCACTTTTTACAGGTCCAGGACCAGCGATGCGACTGTCTCTAACAATCGCATTGTACACAACACGATTAAACAGCTTATCACTAGTAATGATCTTCCTCCCGAAGCATCTCATCTTAGGATTCATGACAGCTCTTTGGGCAAGCCTGTATTCTACATGCTCCCCAAAATTCACAAGATCGAAAACCCTGTTCTTGTCCTACTGAACACATTTCTGACTTCCTCGATAGCATTTTCCAGCCTATCGTTGAGAATCTTCCCTCCTTCATCAAAGACACCAATCACGCTCTTACAACTTTCTCCTCTATCCGACTCCCAGCAGACCGCTCCTACCGTCTTTTCTTGCTGGACGTCTGCTCTCTGTATACCTCTATTCCCCACTCTGATGGTCTCCGAGCTCTTCAGTTTTTTCTGGACCAACGCACTTGCCCTTCTATATCCACTGTCACTCTTCTCCGTCTTGCTGAACTGGTCCTTCAACTGAATTCCTTTGAATTCAATGGTCAGTTTTTTGACCAAATTAGTGGTGTTGCCATGGGAACGAAGATGGGTCCCAGCTATGCCTGTCTATTCATGGGCCACTTGGAGCATCAGATATGGCAACAATACTCCGGTCCTTTCCCTGGGTTTTACCGCAGATATATCGATGATGGCATAGGTCTCACAGATATGTCTGAGACTGATTTACACCGCTTCATCGACTTTGTGAACCACTTTCACCCCACCATCAAGTTCACCTCCCTCGTCTCCACAGTATCTGTCAACTTCCTTGACATTACTATTTCTATCACGCCCTCCGGCCTTAATACCTCAGTATACTACAAGCCGACAGATGCCCACAGCTACCTCCTGTATACCTCTTCTCATCCTCGGGCCTGTCGTGACTCCCTTCCTTTTTCACAACTTCTCCGCCTCCGCCGTTTATGCCAAGACGACGATGACTTCCACTTACGAGCAAATGAGATGTTGGATTTCTTCCGTAACAGACTTTATCCAGAACATGTTCTCACCTCTGCTCTCCAACGTGTGCTCCCCATCTCTCGTCTGGAGGCCCTCAAACCTCACCATAAATCCACTTCGGATAGAGTCAAATTAATCTTGACCCATCACCCTCACAGTACTACTGTCAAACAGATCCTTTTCCGCCACCTCCCTATCCTCCAAGCAGAGCCTCTGACCCAAAAAGTATTCAGTGAAGCACCTTTGGTGGCATATAGACGTGACAAGAACTTGAAGGATCTTCTTGTTCACAGCCGTCTCCCAAAGGAGAATGCCACTCACTTTGGCACACTACCCTGTGGTCGGACACGATGCAACACGTGCAAGTATGTCATCTCAACCCAGAAGGTGTCCTTTCCTAAGGCTACGTACACCATCACTAGTAGCTTCACGTGTGAATCGCGCAATGTCATTTATACGATCATATGTAAACGTTGCTGCAAAACCTATATTGGCCAAACAGGCAAACGACTTGGGGACAGATTCAGCCAGCACTTAAATGACATCGCTCAGCAAAAGTCCACACCAGTTGCTATACACTTCAATGGTCCTGACCACCATGGTCCCATCGACATCCAGGTCACAGCGATCCGATCCTGCTCCTCTGACACTGCCAGCCGAGAACAGCTTGAGAACCGTCTTATCCACCGCATGGGGTGTCTAAAACCAGCCGGTCTCAACACTTTTCACACCTTTGTCTGAGGTCACCCTCTCCTCTCTTGCTCTATTTTACTCTTTCCACTCTTATCCTATTCTTCTATTTGTATGCCATATACATTTTTTTATTTCATATTTATTTATCTCCCACTCATTCTGTCCCCTTCTATTTCCAGTCCCCACTTTTATCACGTTGGGTAGTTTATTTTCCGGTTTCGTTTTTTAGTTTCTTAGTATGCATTGTGTACATCCGGCGGCGGAAGTCATTTTCTGTTCAGCCACGCGCTTACAAACAGACAGCGATTTTGATAGAATTTCGGTTCTTGCCTTCAGGGAAGTACCCAGTTTTTATTTTATTTAGTTTTTATGTGTCCTATCTAGCCTTCACTTTCTTTCCTTTCCTGACGAAGGCCTTGTGGCCGTAACGTAGACTATTTTCTTTGTCTTTTGTCCTCGTAAGACGAATCACCTTTTTTCGATTTTTTTTCAAACCCATCCATCGTATTCCACGTCTTACCGCAGTTCCCCTCCACTTCCTCGATTATATATATATTTTTTTGACTGCACCGTGTCTCTGTTATCTCGTATCTCTATCTACCTATCCTGCTTATCTCCCTGATCCTATCCTATCGCCTTTTCTCAGTATTTTATATCCTATTCACCTATTTATTTTCGTATTTCCCTATTCTTCCTTCATACCTTATATTAGCCTGCCGCAACCGACCCTATCTCTATACTGTTTCAGCGTTTTATATTTTATTTATTTCACTTTTTACGTTTTTTATTTTCTGGACGTTTTACTTTTCCCCACTATGCCCTCTCTGAAATATTTTATCAACTCTCTCCGTGTGTCGGTTACCACCAGCTTTAGCTCCCTACCTCCTGATATATCCCGTGTCGCTATTGACTTTGCGTTCGTTACTTTCAAGAAAACTAGATTCACCTCTCATCTCCACTTTATTCACACCTGCCTCCACCACAAAATTCTTCCTAATGGATTTTCTTCCAATTTTCATCCATCTGCTGGTACACTCAATCCTAGGGAACAACGTCTCCTACAACGAATTGAGACCAGATGTGGCTTTCAACGTATGCGCGTAGTGGCCGCCAGTCACTCCCGCCTTTTATCAGACCTCAGTGCCCAACAGACCCAGCTTCTGCTTCGCTTACGTTGTCTCACCTCCAACAACTTCCCTTTCTATTCTATGATACGCACCACTATCCACACACTGAACCGGCAGCTGCATGAGTTCCTTTCCACGTCTAAACACCATAAACTATCCCGTCTCATCCCTACCCCCATAGCTACCCCTCCATCCTCCACTCCATCATGCACTCAGGTAGTCTGCATCCCCCCAGATCTACCCCTCTCTGAGGGAGAGCGCTCTGTTCTAGTAAGGGCCTAAAATTTGTTCCTCTTCGTCCGACCCTAGACCAATACAATCTCCTCCAGGATGTTCATCGGTTTCACCGTCGCATGAGGCTGAAGCTCCATTTTAGAGAGAAAGACAGCACTCCGCAGTCTCAGGCTGAATCCGACATCTTCGCACGCTTTTCTGACTCTACTAAACCTCCCTTTACACCTAAACCTGGAGCCTCTCATGCCCTGGACCTGTATATCAAGAACACCATCCATGACATTCAGCAGCTCCGCCCTCGTAGATTGCATTATTCCAATCTCACTTCGGCGGAGTCTGGTGCTCTCTCCCTTCTTCGCCGTAGAGACGACATTGTCATCAAACCGGCTGACAAGGGAGGAGCCATTGTCGTCTGGCAGAAGGACTTGTACCTAAGTGAAGGTAAAAACCAGTTGACCAATGGCTCTTTTTACAGGTCCAGGACCAGCGATGCGACTGTCTCTAACAATCGCATTGTACACAACACGATTAAACAGCTTATCACTAGTAATGATCTTCCTCCCGAAGCATCTCATCTTAGGATTCATGACAGCTCTTTGGGCAAGCCTGTATTCTACATGCTCCCCAAAATTCACAAGATCGAAAACCCTGGAAGACCTATTGTCTCAGCCTGTTCTTGTCCTACTGAACACATTTCTGACTTCCTCGATAGCATTTTCCAGCCTATCGTTGAGAATCTTCCCTCCTTCATCAAAGACACCAATCACGCTCTTACAACTTTCTCCTCTATCCGACTCCCAGCAGACCGCTCCTACCGTCTTTTCTTGCTGGACGTCTGCTCTCTGTATACCTCTATTCCCCACTCTGATGGTCTCCGAGCTCTTCAGTTTTTTCTGGACCAACGCACTTGCCCTTCTATATCCACTGTCACTCTTCTCCGTCTTGCTGAACTGGTCCTTCAACTGAATTCCTTTGAATTCAATGGTCAGTTTTTTGACCAAATTAGTGGTGTTGCCATGGGAACGAAGATGGGTCCCAGCTATGCCTGTCTATTCATGGGCCACTTGGAGCATCAGATATGGCAACAATACTCCGGTCCTTTCCCTGGGTTTTACCGCAGATATATCGATGATGGCATAGGTCTCACAGATATGTCTGAGACTGATTTACACCGCTTCATCGACTTTGTGAACCACTTTCACCCCACCATCAAGTTCACCTCCCTCGTCTCCACAGTATCTGTCAACTTCCTTGACATTACTATTTCTATCACGCCCTCCGGCCTTAATACCTCAGTATACTACAAGCCGACAGATGCCCACAGCTACCTCCTGTATACCTCTTCTCATCCTCGGGCCTGTCGTGACTCCCTTCCTTTTTCACAACTTCTCCGCCTCCGCCGTTTATGCCAAGACGACGATGACTTCCACTTACGAGCAAATGAGATGTTGGATTTCTTCCGTAACAGACTTTATCCAGAACATGTTCTCACCTCTGCTCTCCAACGTGTGCTCCCCATCTCTCGTCTGGAGGCCCTCAAACCTCACCATAAATCCACTTCGGATAGAGTCAAATTAATCTTGACCCATCACCCTCACAGTACTACTGTCAAACAGATCCTTTTCCGCCACCTCCCTATCCTCCAAGCAGAGCCTCTGACCCAAAAAGTATTCAGTGAAGCACCTTTGGTGGCATATAGACGTGACAAGAACTTGAAGGATCTTCTTGTTCACAGCCGTCTCCCAAAGGAGAATGCCACTCACTTTGGCACACTACCCTGTGGTCGGACACGATGCAACACGTGCAAGTATGTCATCTCAACCCAGAAGGTGTCCTTTCCTAAGGCTACGTACACCATCACTAGTAGCTTCACGTGTGAATCGCGCAATGTCATTTATACGATCATATGTAAACGTTGCTGCAAAACCTATATTGGCCAAACAGGCAAACGACTTGGGGACAGATTCAGCCAGCACTTAAATGACATCGCTCAGCAAAAGTCCACACCAGTTGCTATACACTTCAATGGTCCTGACCACCATGGTCCCATCGACATCCAGGTCACAGCGATCCGATCCTGCTCCTCTGACACTGCCAGCCGAGAACAGCTTGAGAACCGTCTTATCCACCGCATGGGGTGTCTAAAACCAGCCGGTCTCAACACTTTTCACACCTTTGTCTGAGGTCACCCTCTCCTCTCTTGCTCTATTTTACTCTTTCCACTCTTATCCTATTCTTCTATTTGTATGCCATATACATTTTTTTATTTCATATTTATTTATCTCCCACTCATTCTGTCCCCTTCTATTTCCAGTCCCCACTTTTATCACGTTGGGTAGTTTATTTTCCGGTTTCGTTTTTTAGTTTCCTAGTATGCATTGTGTACATCCGGCGGCGGAAGTCATTTTTCTGTTCAGCCACGCGCTTACAAACAGACAGCGATTTTGATAGAATTTCGGTTCTTGCCTTCAGGGAAGTACCCAGTTTTTATTTTATTTAGTTTTTATGTGTCCTATCTAGCCTTCACTTTCTTTCCTTTCCTGACGAAGGCCTTGTGGCCGTAACGTAGACTATTTTCTTTGTCTTTTGTCCTCGTAAGACGAATCACCTTTTTTCGATTTTTTTTCAAACCCATCCATCGTATTCCACGTCTTACCGCAGTTCCCCTCCACTTCCTCAATCCTCATTGGACCAGATTAAAACTCTATTTTCATCTCCACCTATCCTTAGGTTACCTACTATTGAGAAGACTTTTGTTCTTCGAAGTGGCGCCTCGTCCACTGGGATTGGGGCAGCTCTAATGCAGGAGTATTCGGATACTCTGCATCCGGTGATGTATATTTCTAGGAAATTAAATGCTGCAGAAAGGAATTATTCGGTTTTAGACCGTGAATTATTGGCTATGGTTTGGTCAATTCTTAAGTTACAAAGATTCCTTCTAGGCGCATATTTCATTGTGGAAACCGACCAGAAAGCTCTTACTGCTATTCAGAGCAAAAACTTGAAGAGCTCGAGGTCCACTCGATATGCCATAGCTCTTCAACTCTTTCATTTCACGGTGCGAGCTATCCGTGGTTCGGATAATGTGATGGCAGACATTCTGTCCAGATGCCCACATGATTCCACTTAATTCTTCTGTCTCATATATTTCCTGATAAACGTTGAGATCCATAACAGTTCTCTACTATAATGATATATCAGCACATATGTTCTCACTTTTTGGGAATTTATAGCATTGTACCATATAATTTCCTTTTCCTGTTATCGATTTTGTTATAACGGAAGAAGGCTTAGTTAGCATTATATGGGCAAAAAAATCACATGGCCACAATTTATATATTGTATTTTGATTGATGTATTAAGAAATTTAACATTTATCATAAAGATTTCTGTTATTGATATTTTCGCAGCACATCATTGACGTCTGCGAGAGTATGGACATTATGTCAACCATGAAGTATGTCAAGTCCTAACCTACTTTGGAACGAGTTATGTCCACATCTTCAAGGAACATCTGTTTAATTACTATAATACATTGTATCATGATATTATTACATGCTTGTATAATGTACTTTTTGGTTTAAGACGTGTAATTCTTTAATGCGGTATATTAGTATATGAAACCGCTATTTTCATGACACTTCATTGTTTAATACTTGTAATTATATGAGTATAATTTTGCTTGCATAATGATGTTGCCATCGCTATGGCGTATGTTGGTGGCACCTCCCTGGAATATACGTGTACACTTAAGGAAATATTTTCTCTAAGGATCTGAGATATAATCTCAGCTATCGCTCCATGCGTCGAGCTAGCCTCATATTAGGCATTATATCCGCGCATCATACATGCGTTAGGAGCCTGTTCGTTCTGGCTCTAGGATTTAAAAAAAAAATGTTTCATTTTTTTTTCCCGGGAGGTGCGGTAATCTGTTACGCACAGAATTTTTCTAAGACTGTGATTAATTAATCTGTCTGAATTGTACACAGTAATTTTTTCTTGGTCAAAGGTAAATAACCCTTGTTTGACTGTGATTACATTTTCAATGGTGGTTACCTTCTCTTGCGTCCTGACTCGCCGGTCCATTTTTTCGATCGATGTCAGTTCATTCTCCTTATATGGTAGCATCGGTCAACTGTTCTTGGAATGATTGAAACCAGAGTTGATGTTTTATTCCCTGTCCATATGAGGCGTGCTTTCGTTATATCTTTGCCTGGAATGTCTCCTACACCGTCTCGTTTTGAGGGTTACTCAGGTGTTTGCGTTCTGCGCATGTCTGAACTTTAAGTGAGTTGGGGGAAATCTTCCGGTCCGGGGATTCGACAAGATGTTTTGAGCAGAGAGGACGCATCCTGCGTCTGTGATCTTTTGATAGGGAATTGGTAGTCCTCCTGTGAGTTAGTTTAGCTAACGAGGTCTTTCCCCATATGATTCGAAAACGCCTGGAGGCGTATGTGTTGTGGTGTGATTTCGAAGCAAGGTAATACCCTCCTTATGTTCAAATCTGTAATCTATTTTGATGTTTGACATTGGTCGTTTTCTGCTCAGTTACCAGTTACAGGAAGGAGAGGTTCTTCTACTAGAGATTACACCCCAGGTATCTTCATACCTGAGATTTAGATGTATACGGGTCATGCTAGGCCCAGAGAACAGTTTCTATGCTCTTTGAACTTCGCAATGCTAGCGACGGTATCTACAGCGAGGTTAGACTTAGAAAATCTACAAAGGTCAATCTGACCTGTACTCTTGAAACGCCATTCCCGTGCGTTCAGTGGTGAACTCATTTACATATCTGATCGGATAGCATCAGAGAGGATTTTGTTAGACTTATGTACATTATGATATGAAGCTGACGCTGTTGTAAGCTGGAATCTATATATATCAGCTCATAGGATTTGCAGGATCCATTGAATAACTTTATGTATGCACATTACCATGTACTACAGTGACTATGACTTTTTGTAAAATGGATGTACAGTACCTGTCTTGTGGCGTCAGAAAATAAACGATGGAAAACGTCAATAGCAGTTTACACCCTTCTATGACTTTTCATGTCATACCACATGTGTTGCGAACCTGTGAAACCACATCACCTACACTCGCAGCCAGCACCCGTAAACCAGACAAGACACCTCACACTCCATCCTATAACCTACCTGGTGTCTATAGGGGTGGGACTTTATATGGCTACACACTAGCAACGACTTTGGACTTAATACCTACAACGTTCATAGTGGCCAGTAGTCAGCCATAAACCACCCTTATCAGTCTACCTAGCGTTCACAGCTGGAGTCACCATGTTCCAATACAAAGTCAATTATAAGCTGATTTATGACTACCAATTCTTGTTTCCATCTTCTGGACACTGATATTGGACAAGATACTGGACACTGATATTGGACAAGATACTTGACACAAAAAATACTCTTACTTTACGATATGAGGACGACTGGTCCAAGTTTAAATGGTGGAGGAACGAATGAATGAAAAATATACTGATTCTGTGGTATTGATTTAACCCTCTTTCATTCATTTGCTCCCTTGTCTCGGGCAACAATTGCTTGTAGAACGATTGTACATAGTCAACATTTAAGACGCTTGGTCGGCCTGTGGCCATGAGATTGATATACATTCATTACGCGGCGTCAAATTTCGTTTTTGATTGTTTCCTTGTATTTCGCCTACGCATTTAAAATTTTAGGTTATTGGTTTGTCTGGATGTATTCTAAACTAAGATTGTCAAACCATTTCACTTGGTTCTTGTCTCTTTAAAACAAGAAAGACAAACGTCGCTTCTTCCTAAACTGCATTATCATGTTTCTTTTTGCTCCCCTCAGAATATGGAGGTACCACTGATTCTAATGCACCCACTACCTTTTTTGGGCTATTTCAGGAAACATGCAATTAGTGTTACGTGATAAGGTTACCAGTCCCGTGCATATCCTTTTATTAGTCGCTTTATGCCACATTCCCGAGGAAGCATTAGTGTCTTTCAGATTTTAAATCCCTAGAACTCCCCCCCCCCCCGGAACTACACGGGACGGAATGTATTACCATTACATGTGAAAGTGTTGCGTACTTTTGTGGTAAAGTGGGATGATATAAATATTTATAGGGGACTTAGCGTACTGGCTGAGATCAGCTGTGAAGGTATCTGTATCTAATAAGTGTGGTGTATTACAGATGACCTTATTTTGCTACCACATTTAGACCTCAGTCAGAATTATTCTGGAATATTGTGATGACTACGTTGAATGTCTAGGGTTATGATAGTGATGAAGCGTATGTTCACAACATGTTGCGTGCATATTTTGACGCACATATTACAAAAATTGATATGGCTATTTAATATGGGAAAAATATAGACATTCATTCATTTGTGTATGAGAATGCTGTCTATGGGGAAAGCGAGATAATCCATGTTTGATTCACACTTTTGATTATAGGAGTAATCGTTCTTGATATTGATCCGGCGCACGGATATTGCTCTTATATTTGTACTTATTTTTAGGGCCAGAAAATAGATTAATTTGCTTATTATGTTTATGGCCTGAATTCATATGTATTACATATTATTAGTACAAGTAGAATCAGTCCTATATTGTATATTTTGGATGGGTAGGCGGGACTAGATTCTTGTTATTCCGGTCTAGCGGAAGTATGAGTTGTCTTGACAAGTCGTGATGAGTTCCGATGTACCGTGATAATGGCGGGTACGCACTTTTCAAAGGGCTGGTAGATTCTTAAGGAAATATGATTCATGAAGTGGTTTTCTTCTAAAGGAGATGGTATCTCTACTATAGTTTATGTTAGAGACTCTCCTAAGGTACGGTACAATGTATAATTCGGACTCCATGTATTGCCAGACCCTATTTTGATGATCTCATGTCGATTCGACCTAGATGGAACATTGTGCTTCGTATCGCTAGGGTCGTGTTTTGTATCGACGAAGATGACAGACTTTCCTACAGCGGTTATGGCTACGTGAATTAACCTGATCACCGTAGAGCTGTATGGAAACATTTATGAAATCATTTATATACCCATTATAAATTAACTCTGGCTTATATTCTCCTTCCTATGAATGAGTGAACGACAACTCAGGGAGGCGGCCATGTTAGATTTCGGTCATCATATGTTTTGATCACTGCCAAGAGAACAGATTATTTATCCTATTATCGGACAGTGACAGGGAGATCTCAATCTTGCTAGAAACCCCCCTTTCGTGGTTTCATAATATATACTACAAACTATGGACGTCAAGTAACTTTAGTTATTTACCGATCTGCCTTCACTGACGCGTTTAGTCAGATAGGGGATGCGGCCATAATGTATCATGACATTGAACTTTTGATGTACTGCCCATTATTTCTGAATGTGTCATGACTTCAGATCTGCTATGTATACCTACAAATTGATATGTCAACATACCATGATGTACTCGTATGTCCCAGTGTGTACGTCTGAATAAATTGAGTAAACAAAGATTCCAGCAGTCTGCATTGGTGCCTTGTAGACACAAGTGTATGAGTGGTTATATTGGTCAGCACACGAACAGTACACCATTCGCGGTAATCACACTCTACACTTCTACTTCATACATACACCATCCTGCGTCGGTTGAAGTGACCAAGTTTAGGGCCTGCTTCCCCTGGAGCCTTTGCCTTCCCTAACTCAGGACTAGGGTGAGTTACCCATTTACAGCTGGGTAGACTGGAGCATGCCTGATCTCAACAACACACCACTCTTCCTTACAGAGCATACAGACTGACACTTTACAGAGTGGAAATAAACAAATAAGAAGAAAGTAACTTTACAGTGGCGAGCCAGATTCCTGGGTCCAGCTTACGCAGTTTTGTGTTGAGAATCACAGTTTACAGCTGAAAGAACATTTGTTTGACCACATCAACACCAGTAGGACAGCTATACAGTCGATGTCAGCTTGACCTGTATTACCGATAGGATGCTGTATCTAGGTCAGCGCTTGTTGACAGTTTTTCGCTGTACAGACAGTATTACACAGGACAGTGGTATCAAGTGTAGAAAATATCTGGAGCAGTATTGTTGACATTTCTCAACGTACAGAAGAATCACAGTGTTGTTGAACATAAAGTGCATAGTTCATCGTTGGATCTTCATATGCTCAAAAGAGAAAAATTGACAGTGTAATAGTTTAGAATTAAATCTATTACTCAATAAAGTGGCAAGTTATTAGTATTAAAATAAACTGTGCCTGCTTTACAACACTATACCTGCAACACATTCCATTCATGACATAAATTATATTGTATGCTATATGCTATTTATGCTTACATGTTATTTGTTTATATGTGTAGGTGTTTATATGTTGCGGGCCTGGATGGGAGGTGACTAGAACAGGAAATACCGAGTGATATTGGTCTTGTTCTGGCGTTCGATAGGGAGCAATTTCTTAATTGAAATTTGCATGCAACATAGTTTGCAAATATTTGGTTAGTTGTGACGACTGTTTCATATTTGTATTTGTAACATTTTTTCTGTTCTTTATTTTTGTTTGATTTGTTTGTATAATTGTAGGTCTCATCTTTCCTTTCATTTCAGTTTTTTACACCCTTATGTTTATACACTGTGGCGTTATTTGTCTTGTTATATTATTGCAGTTATCATCACGGTTTCTGTGATCATTTTTTTCATTTCTCCTATTTAATTTAATTTGATCTCTGCAAATGTGTTCATATTGTCTTTTCTTGTTTGTCCTTTGTAATGTCTTTAGTTGACATATGACATAGGAGTTATAGTGGTATACACTGATAGTATAGTACAGATCAGTACTTTATGATTATTTTCCACAGGTACCCAAGTGATCTTTGATTACATTGAGGTATACAAGACCTTTGTAAGGCTTGTCTCCCACAGTATTTGAGATACAGTTATTGTTGTCCACAGGTACTCAAGTTATCATTGGTTATTATAAACCATACAAGTTTGGACTAAGACTAAGTCTATGGTATAGACTTGTCTCCCATTAACGTGAAAGAGGGTAATTTATTTACTTTTTCAGGTTTCTGATTTAAGAAGACAATATGTCTACATTAGATTATTTTATTGCACAAGGAAAATCTCTTGATAAGACTGGAAAAGACTTAGAACAATGGGCTGTTGCTCAATATGACAAAGCATTAGCTGCAGAAGAGAAAAAAATTGCTGCTGCTGCTGAAGAAAGAAAAGCTGCTGCTGAGGAAAAAAAAGCTGCGGCTGAGGAGAGAAAACTTCAAATAGAAGAAAAAAAAGCTGCTGCAGAAGAAAGGAAAGCTCTAGCTGAAGAAAAAAGATTAGAAAAAGAAGCTGATACTGCTGCTGAACTTAAGAAATTGCAGATGCAAGTGGAGGAAAGGAGATTTGATGCAGAACAGAAGAAATTAGAAGCTGATGCAGAACAGAAAAAATTAGAAGCTGCTGCAGAACAGAAAAAATTAGAAGCTGCTGCAGAACAGAAAAAATTAGAAGTTGCTGCTGCTGCAGAACAGAAAAAATTAGAAGCTGCTGCAGAACAGAAAAAATTAGAAGTTGCTGCTGCTGCAGAACAGAAAAAATTAGAAGCTGCTGCAGAACAGAGAAGATTAGATAGAGAAGCTGAAGAGAGAAAAGCAATAAGAGAACATGAGTTTGAATTAGAGAAATTAAAATTGACATGTATGAGTAATGTTAATCAGGCATCTGGTGGTAATGGTAAACCCTTTGTGTACAAGGTCAAGGTACCAGCGTTTAACCCTACCAGTGATGACATAACATTTTGGCTTTCTAGATTTGAACGGGCTTGTCGATCTCATAATGTTGACAAATCACAGTATGTGAATCAGTTGTCTGAAAATCTAAAAGGGGAGTCTCTGAGTAAGTTATATTTTGTTGAAGAGGCCGACAAAGATAATTATGATGCTGTTAGGGCAGCTTTGATAAAGAGATATCAGCTGTCTGAGGAAGGTTATCGTCTTTTGTTTAAAACAATGAGACCTGAGGTAGGTGTAGAATTCTCAGAATTCATCTCAAAAGCACGAATTACACTTTCACGATGGATTGAATTATCCAAAACAGAGAAAACATTTGATGGTCTTACGGATTTATTGCTAAGAGACAAGGTCATGTCTTCTGTAAATAAATCATTCCTAGAGTTCTTACATGAGCGTAAACCTAGTACAATAAAGCAAATGGAAGAATATTGTGACCAGTATGCCACGGCACACCCTGACATGATTCTTAGTAACTCTAACATTAAAGAGAGTATGCCAGTTGCTTCGGCAACAGAATATAATCAGAATTACTCACACAAATTCCAAGGAGCTAAAAATAAATTTGATAAAAAGGTTAATTGGAATAAGTATCAAAACCAAGATAACCACTCAAATCAGAGTTCTTCTTCGAAGAACTGGAATCGGGCTGATAGTCCTCGACACGCGAGGGGTGCCCATAATGTTAGAAATTCTCGGAAAGGGAGTAGCTATAGGAACTACCCAAGTGCTTCATGGAGACAAAAGAAACAATATTACAGGGATACTCAATATAATGAGCATGATGATTATGATCATGAATATTATGATTCAAACCCAAATAGGGGTTATAACAGAGGCAATAATAATTATAGAGACAATTATAACCGAGGTAGATCACAACACAAAAGACATGGTAAATCTTATTACCAGGCTAACTCTGCACAACAGGAGTTCCACGACACCGATAATCAGAATAATGATAAAAAAGACTCCAATAGTGTAGCAAATTCCGCTTTCGATTTTGCTAGAGCATCTGAGTGTTCGCAATGCAAAACATTATTCGATCCAACCACAGTTTCTACTTTAAGCTGCGGTCACCCGCTTCCCGCTCTCCATGCGTCAATTGCGCATAATGGAAGGGGTGCTCTTGTCTTTAATAGGGGCCTAATAGATGGTACTCCGGTATCAATTCTTTTCGATTCGGGGTGCACTACCATTGGAGTGAGGCAATCACTCGTAAATCCTTCTCGAGCTACAGGCAATATAGTCAAATGTGTAACATTTGGTGGCACATTGGAGAAGTACTCCACTGCCATTATCAATATTGCTACGCCTTTCTTTACAGGAGAGGTGCAAGCATGTCTCTTGCCGAATCCGATCGCTGATCTTATCATCGGTCGCATTCATGGAGTGAAAGAATGCACTCCACAGCAAATTTCTAATTGGGAAAATGTTAATATGCAATCTGCTAATGCAGTAATCACTAGGGCTCAAGCTCTTAATATGCCACAATCTTCACATTCTGAAGATAATGATGCGCAGATCCAAGATGATCCCTTGGAGATTTCCCACGATTCCTTTATCAAACAGCAGGAAGATGATCCTACTCTAAAGAAATTCTTTACTCTGGCAACAAAAGGTGATCCGAATAAGGATACAAATCGTAAATCTTGGATTACGATGAAGAATGGCGTACTTGTACGTATGGTACAAGACTCCGCTAAGTCCATTCATTCTCAAATCCTTGTGCCTAAAAATATGAGAGTTAAAATCTTACAGCACGCTCATGATTCGCAGTGTGCTGGACATATGGGTTTTTCCCGTACTAAAGCTAGAGTTCTTCAATCTTTCTTTTGGCCTGCTGTGAATAAGGACATACGAATCTATTGTCGATCTTGTAAAGTATGTCAAGAGATTAAATCCAGAGGTCCACGCCATGATGCACCTATTCAGGCTGCAGACATTCCCATTCGGCCATTTCAAAAAATGGCGATAGACATCATTGGTCCATTTAAGATAAAGTCTGCTAGAGGACACCAATTTATTTTGACGTGTGTTGATATGTGCACACGTTGGCCGGAGGCTGTTCCTCTAAAGAGCATAACTACTGCTGATGTCGCAGATGCTCTTTGGTTAATATTTTCTCGTCTGGGGTTTCCAGCAGAAATATTATCCGACCATGGTACCCAACTCATATCGGATACCATGTCTCAAGTAATGTCGACTCTGAAGATAGAGAGATCGCTGAGTAGTATTTATCATCCTATGTCCAATGGGATGGTGGAACGTTTGAATAGAACTCTGAAAAACCTACTAGGTAAGATAACAGAAGATCATCCTCAGGATTGGGATAGGGTTTTACCCGCGGCTCTCTTTGCATATAGAGAGGTCGCCAACGAACATACAGGATTTTCTCCCTTTGAACTTGTCTTTGGCGCGAAACCGCGAGGTCCTATGTCCTTACTTCATGATCTTATAACTGCTGATAATATTGTCGATGACACAAAATCCTCTTATGAATATGTCATCGCACTTAGACACAAGATTATTGAAGCATGCAAATTGGCAACTGCTTCTTCTGAATTTGCGAAACAGAAGGCAAGGGAATTTGCCAATAAAAAGAGATGTTTGCGACAACTTTGTCCAGGTGACAAAGCATTTGTCTTGCGACCTTGTAGGGAAAATAGACTTCTCATTTCTTGGAAAGGTCCGTACGATATAATATCAAAAGTTTCCGATGTTGACTATATCGTCGATATTGACGGGAAGCGTAAAACCTTCCACATCAACATGCTCACGGAATTCCATGAACGTCCTGATTATTTACAACCTGTTTTCCAGGCAACGGACGATTTTCCAGTCCAACATGGACAGTACTCATCTCTGTCAGTAATACAGGATGAGGAAACGAGTTTCTCGGATGTAAATTTACCTTTTCCAATGATTCCTCTTCACTCTAATGAATCATGGAAAGATGTTGCAATTTCTCCAGAATTATCTCCAGGAGAGCAGAAACAAGTTTCTACTATGTTAGAACAATTTCAGGATGTCCTTACTGACATTCCTGGTCAAACTGATGTCATTCAACATGACATTATTCTTACTGACCATAGTCCTATAAGAGTCAGACCGTATCCTATCCCGATACATTTTCAAGCACAGGTAGAGAAAGAGTTAGATGAGATGATAGAGTTAAAAATTATTGAACCATCCACATCAGCATATTCTTCGCCGATGGTTATAGTACGAAAAAAAGACAATAACATACGTCTTTGCGTGGATTATCGCAAATTGAATCAAGTGACTAAATTCGATGCTGAACCTATGCCTTTACTAGAAGAGCTACTTACGAGACTATCGAATTCTCACTTCTTTACTAAACTCGATTTGTCTAAGGGATATTGGCAAGTTCCACTATCCGAACACGCCAAACCGTTTACTGCTTTTTCGACGCCTAGGGGTCTATTCCAATGGAATTTCATGCCTTTCGGTCTTATGAACGCCCCTGCAACATTTGTACGCATGATGCGTCGAATCCTATCTCATCGCTCAGATGTCATTGCGTATCTTGATGACATCTGTCTTTTCAGTGATACTTGGAACGATCACTATAATGGTATAAATGAACTATTGTCTATCTTACGCGAGCATAACCTGACAGCGAAACCATCGAAAGCATGTATTGGTTTTAGCGAAATATCTTTCTTAGGACACCGTGTTGGTCATGGGTTCCTAAAAACAGAAGACCATAATACAAGTAAGATACTTAACATTTCTATTCCTAAGACTAAAAAGCAAGTACGAAGTCTCTTAGGTCTAATACAATTTTATGGACGATTCATCCCGAATCTGTCCTCCATTATGTCACCTCTTTCTTCCTTGCTAAAGAAAGGGTCTCCTAATGTAGTCCATTGGACTCAAGAATGTCAATCCTCTTTGGATAAGGTTAAAACTATGTTTTCTACTTCACCTATCCTAGTATTGCCTTCTAAGGATAAGACATTTATTCTTCGTAGTGACGCTTCATCCACCGGGATTGGAGCTGCACTAATGCAAGAGTACTCTGGAACTCTGCATCCTGTGATGTATATTTCTCGGAAATTAAATGCCGCAGAGAAGAATTACTCGGTCCTAGACCGTGAATTATTGGCTATGGTTTGGTCAATCCTTAAACTGCAAAGATTTCTTCTGGGCGCGCATTTCATTGTGGAAACTGACCAGAAAGCTCTTACGGCTATTCAGAGTAAAAATCTGAAGAGCGCGAGATCAACGCGATACGCGATTGCTCTACAGCCATTTCATTTTTCGGTGCGAGCTATCCGTGGGTCAGAAAATGTGATGGCAGATATTTTGTCTAGATGCCCACATGATTCATAACTGTTATACAACTTTGATACAGTTGTTTCTATGTTGAAATGTGTACACATATGTAATATATCATATATTGATTGTAACACTACTTAGCGGTTCATTGATATTTATTCACCGCTGATCTTTCAATGTTTTTCGTCTTTGATGATCATGATGTTAAGATATCTTAGATGAAATTTATGTATAAACTAATGTGGAAATTGTGTCATTGCTAATATTGTAGTATGCGTTGGTGACACCTCGCTGGAAATATTTATACTTAGAGAAGTACTTTCTCTAAGGTCATAAAACTTATGCTTATCATCTGCGCATTGTTATTGGTGCGTTGTGAGCCTATTGTATGTTGCTCCTAGATGGGTTTCAAAAAAAAATGTACCATTTTTTTTTCCCGAGGGGTGTGGTAATCTGTTGCGTGCATATTTTGACGCACATATTACAAAAATCGATATGGCTATTTAATATGGAAAAATATAGACATTCATTCATTTGTGTATGAAAATGCTGTCTATGGTAAAAGCGAGGGAATCCATGGTTGATTCACACTTTTGATTATAGTAGAAATCGTTTTTGATATGGATCCGGCGCAAGGATATTGCTCTTACGTTTGTACTTATTTTTTAGGGCCAGAAAATATATTAATTTGCTTATTATGTTTATGGCCTGAATTCATATGTATTACATATTATTAGTACAAGTAGAATCAGTCCTATATTGTATATTTTGGATGGGTAGGCGGGACTAGATTCTTGTTATTCCGGTCTAGCGGAAGTATGAGTTGTCTTGACAAGTCGTGATGAGTTCCGATGTACCGTGATAATGGCGGGTACGCACTTTTCAAAGGGCTGGTAGATTCTTAAGGAAATATGATTCATGAAGTGGTTTTCTTCTAAAGGAGATGGTATCTCTACTATAGTTTATGTTAGAGACTCTCCTAAGGTACGGTACAATGTATAATTCGGACTCCATGTATTGCCAGACCCTATTTTGATGATCTCATGTCGATTCGACCTAGATGGAACATTGTGCTTCGTATCGCTAGGGTCGTGTTTTGTATCGACGAAGATGACAGACTTTCCTACAGCGGTTATGGCTACGTGAATTAACCTGATCACCGTAGAGCTGTATGGAAACATTTATGAAATCATTTATATACCCATTATAAATTAACTCTGGCTTATATTCTCCTTCCTATGAATGAGTGAACGACAACTCAGGGAGGCGGCCATGTTAGATTTCGGTCATCATATGTTTTGATCACTGCCAAGAGAACAGATTATTTATCCTATTATCGGACAGTGACAGGGAGATCTCAATCTTGCTAGAAACCCCCCTTTCGTGGTTTCATAATATATACTACAAACTATGGACGTCAAGTAACTTTAGTTATTTACCGATCTGCCTTCACTGACGCGTTTAGTCAGATAGGGGATGCGGCCATAATGTATCATGACATTGAACTTTTGATGTACTGCCCATTATTTCTGAATGTGTCATGACTTCAGATCTGCTATGTATACCTACAAGTTGATATGTCAACATACCATGATGTACTCGTATGTCCCAGTGTGTACGTCTGAATAAATTGAGTAAACAAAGATTCCAGCAGTCTGCATTGGTGCCTTGTAGACACAAGTGTATGAGTGGTTATATTGGTCAGCACACGAACAGTACACCATTCGCGGTAATCACACTCTACACTTCTACTTCATACATACACCATCCTGCGTCGGTTGAAGTGACCAAGTTTAGGGCCTGCTTCCCCTGGAGCCTTTGCCTTCCCTAACTCAGGACTAGGGTGAGTTACCCATTTACAGCTGGGTAGACTGGAGCATGCCTGATCTCAACAACACACCACTCTTCCTTACAGAGCATACAGACTGACACTTTACAGAGTGGGAAATAAACAAATAAAGAAGAAAGACACTTTTACAAACAACAACCAACAGACAGATAAACAATTTAATTTAATCCACAATACTTTACAACACTGTGACACTCACATACATAGAACACTCTATAAGACTATCTTAATGAGTCAAGTGTAACTTTTAAAATATGTATTAATTCCTGTCAATAATAGATATCCTGATTCAACTACAAAGTGAACCAGGAATCACAATCAAAGGTAATTACAAGTTGTATGTACACAATTTATAGATATGATCTTTGTATTGACATATATTATTATTATTACAATATGTGTTTAAGTTGTGATGTAGTACTATGAGGTAATACTGGCTTTTTCAAGCTAGGTGGTTGTTTGTCATCATGACTTCAAGTGTTTGTTTCTGGTGGAAATAGTATTGGAAAAGTTCACAGTTCCTGTCATTTGAAACAATTAATTGTCCCTCTTTATTTAATATACAGTCAATATTTGAGGGGGTACACAAGATTGAGCTGCTCTGGCCAACGAATCTTAACTTCTGTGTGGGCGGCAGGAAACAGTCTCCTCTGCTCGCTTGCTTCACCGTATTCTTGAAAACAACACTGGTCGCTACCTTGACCAAGGAGTATGCTATCAGCCTCTGGATTCAGCAAAACTCAGACCAGGTGCTGCTTTAATAGTTTAGTACCACGGTCCCTGAAACAAGAAGGTTGTACCTCCCTTCAGAACTAATTTATAATCTATTTCCACACTGAAGCACAATACATAACAAACACCGAGTTCAGCGCTGTAGTCCAACTGCTAGCTTCTCATGAAACAATATACACCAGTATTCCTCTCCCTAATGGTTACAACGCTTCGTCAATTCCAGTATTATTTCCTTCTATTCAATAAGATAGGTGTCATAGTACTATTTGACCATCCCATGCAGATATATTTCTCTCCGACAAGTTTTATTCATGGTGGAGCCATATCGAGGTTTTGCCTCTGTTTATTGTTACTGAACCACACACATATAGACATAAATTATCAATTCACATTCAATTTTCATCAACAAGATATCAGATGGGTCTAGCTTACCACAATTCATGGAAATATTAAACAAATACGTTGACTGGCGATGAGTTATGGCACAATTCCGATCTGCCTCTGTCCCAGGCTTTTATTAGAAAAATATGAGCTGGATCTCAACGCACTTGCTTTTACAAATTGGATTTTCAAAAAGTGGCACTGAACTGACGCTCCTAATTGACTATATCAAATGGTCTAGCCAATGGGACCATGTTTACAAAAGCTTTTGAAAAAATGTACCCTTCCTATCGTTTCTAGTAACAACCAAAATTAGTATTTGCAATCGACTAATCATGTTTCGCCTTACAAATTATTCTAGCCAATCAAATCAGATTTAACGTGGTGGCCTCATTTTTTCTAAAGCAGTGTCCAAACACGCCATTATGAGCAAAAATGATCCCGTGTTGTGTGACAACCTCACTATAGTATTTTGGCTATAATTTGTTAATTATTAAACTAATTTCTTAACACCTAACATATTCTTTGTCAGCAAGTCCTAAGGCACCCAAATATATAAGTTTTAAGGGAGCTAAGTGGCTGCGTTCAAAATATGTATTTTCTAGGATAGTCGTGTGTTTTTATTTTTATTTTTTATGTTTAGAACCGCCACCTGTCCTGCTTTTTCGACTGTTCTGTCAGTATAATGTCAGGATTTCAGACGTAAAACAGTATTGTGTCATGTTTCCTAATAAGCATTAAACATGTTTCCAAAACCTGACCCTCGTATTGGTAGTGTTTTTTGTCACTGTTTATTTGAAAAAAAATCAAGCCTGCATGCCTTTCGCTTGGGGGTGGCATTAATTTTATATCGCGAGACGGCGTGTTAGTGTTGCATGCGTTCCTCCGTACATCTCTCTCTCTCTCTCTCTCTCTCTCTCTCTCTCTCTCTCTCTATCCTAAGTCCGTCTGTCCTTTTAGGTTAACGTAGTGTGTATAATTTAATTAATGCTAGTATTATATCTGGGTCATTAAGCATCTTGCGTATCTCAAGGTTTTCTAAGAAACACAGTACCAGTTTTATTTTTAGAAACGCGTGTATGATGCTGTAGGCTTTACTATCAACGCGTTACAATTATGCAGACTGAGCATAAAAAGGGATTTTCTTGTTTAACTAGCATGACGTTCTATAACACAGGCGTACGCTATAGTGACGGCACTGTTCTTTACCAGTCTTCTTTCCTTTTATTGAATTAATTCGTTAGGCTTTACATTTCCTTTTTAATTTATATATGT
This sequence comes from Oreohelix idahoensis, assembly GCA_024509875.1. Lineage (NCBI taxonomy): Eukaryota > Metazoa > Mollusca > Gastropoda > Stylommatophora > Oreohelicidae > Oreohelix > Oreohelix idahoensis. The sequence goes on from JAMPIV010022624.1 coordinate 22,167, forward strand.
GGATTTAGAATGTCTCACGACAAATTCTCCCACTTAAAACAGACGTTATACGTCAGTCTATAATTCTATATACACATAGAGAAATTTATGTCTATGCCTGGTGATTTCTTTGATTTTCATCACACGGATGGCGGCTTAGAAAATCTGCATCAACGTTTCTCTGATTTTATTTTGATCATGGATAATGCAGGTGGGTCAATTCAAAGTAAGCACTACTGACGAAGGTTGCCTCAGACCTCTGCAATCCAAGAATCCATTTCAGTTATATTACTTAACAGCGGCAAGTGTTACTGCTTGTCTTATTGCTGCTCAGCAATCAGTATTCACCATTTCTCTTCTCTGAGTCTGCTCAACGACATGTCCCGAGAATATTAGATGTTCCTCAATTTGTACGTTATGAGGAGTTGATCTATATGGTGATATCTGAGTTGTGTAAGGGATCCAATAATTTCCTGATCAGCCTTAATAAACACTCGGACTATCCTCAATTCAAAAAGGCAACAATGGAGACACTCTGCTCCTTCGAAATGTTCACAGCCAACAATTGGTCTGATCTCAGGCGTGATTGAATGTGGAAACACCCTTCTAATAATATATTTATAATGTTCTATAATGTGCCACTCAAATGGAGGCCATATTCACCAACTATAGTTCCGCCTACCGACAATCTGGTGAATTAAGATAATATGTGGGGAAATGAGTTTCTGCATCAGAAATCAATTCGCCCTTAGCATTGCTATAAGATGTGTGGGTTATCTCCATCCAGGGTCCGAACACTACTTCCCCTTGGACGGTGTAGGGTCGGGTGACTACCAATGTCACCAGTGCCCTTTTAATGCTAAGTTAATAGCCATAGTGTGAAGCGCTGTGAGCATTTTCCCAATTGCTCACTCGTCTACTCCCCACTTTTCTTCTGTTAACAATTTGTTTCGGTTTTAACTTAGGCGGATCATCTTCAATGTCAATGTCAGCCAGCTCCCTAAATGCGGCTTCAAACTTTGCCTGGGATGACTGGTCGGAGTTTCTATTTTCTCTGGATGCCTTTCTCAGAGTTGCGAATCTAAATATTTTTGGTGAACAATGTTGGGGGGAAGGTGGATACCTATCCTCTATGTCAACCTTATTATTGTTATTTTCCTTGTTATTGTTAGGCCCATATGTTTCAGAATGCTTGGCTGGCATCTGATTATGATTTTCCCAACTTGGGGACTGTACCTTGCTACATTTTTCACAGGCCCCCACAAATTGTGCAATATCTGCAGCTACTTGGGGCCAGTAGAATTTTTCCGATGTCCTTTGACGGGTGGTCCCATTTCTCTGGTGTCCACCGTCTGGTACAACATGAGCTTGTGCCATCACATTTTCCCTGTAGGGGGTTGGCAATACCAATTGTCCCTGTTCTTTGGATCCTGCTCTAGCTTTCCCGAAGAGCAGTCCTTCCTTCAAATAAAATTGTCCTTTCTTAGGGTGTGCATGGCTTGTTGGCAATTTACCAAAGCAAGATTTTAATGTTTTATCTTTTGCCTGGGCCTTTCTCATCTGCTTATGAGAATAAACTAATGGTGGTTCCTCCTCCGTTCTACTAGGGGTCGACCTGACCTGAAGCGTGGCCATTACCACAGGTTTTACCGGGCTTCCTAGAAAAACATATTTGCTTCCTAACACCAGCGGGTAATTAGGGTCGTCACACACGGCTGCTCTAATCACTCCTTCCACGTACCTTGTCTCTACATTGATCTCGGCTACGCGAAGTGTCATGGTGGATATTCCCTTTACAGCCCCTTGTATCTCCACTTTCTCTGTGGTATACTGTTCAGGGTGCACTAGGGTTGCACTCACAACTGAGACATATTCTAAACCTCAATCGTAAAGGCACCTAACCTTGGCACCATTACATGTCACTTCTTCACAGATGGGGTGATGTTGAAGATTTATATGATTCTCTGTCAGTTTCTTCTTCCCCTTGTCCACTGTTATCATGCATGCCGCGTGATATGGAGGAACTTTCCTACCACATTCACTAGTATTATGATTATGCATCCTGCATATTTGACAATATTTTCCTTCTTGTCTGAAGGGTTTCCTGTCATCATATTTCCTTTCACTGAATTGTGGGATTTTATGTTTATTATCATAACGTGGCCTATCAAACTGATGCTTACCTTTGTTTTGATCTCTATGATCAAATTCATTAAAGTTTTGTGGTGCCTTAAAATTATCTACCTGTTTCTTTTTATTACTTGTTACCTCTGCCTGAGCTGCTTGATACCTTTTAGCGACATTTAGTAACTCACCCAGTCTCTCTGCACCTTGTTCCATGAGAAACTTTCTCAGGTCTGGAGCCATGGACTCTCTTAATTGTTTTATAAGGATCATTTCCTTAAGATCTTGGGTTTTCCCCAGAGAAGTCCATTTCTCCAAGTATGTCTCTAACCGTGCAGAGAACTGGTGATAGGTTTCACCTGACAGTAGTTTAGCATTCCTAAATTTTTTTTTTAAATTCACCATTCTTTTCATATCTTAACAAAAGAGCCTGCTTTAGCATGTCATAATTTTCTTGATCATCTCTGCTCATTTTGGCGAAAACATCATAAGCCGTACCACGAAGCCCTTGAGATAACTTTAAGCTCCACCTTTCTCTCTCTAATCCATACGTGGTAGCTAATAGTTCATATCTATTTAGATAGCTCTCGATATCATCTTCTTTCTCAACAAAATGATCTAAATGAAAGTTCATAGCTGAGGTTGAGGCTCCCTGACTAGCAGAGTCATCAGAGGTGAAGGGACTGGCACCATTTTCAGGAGCATGGCCTTGAAATTCCAACTCCCTTAGTCGTAACTCGTGCTCCCTTTGTAATCTCTTATCTTCTGCTTCCCTTTGTAATCTCTTATCTTCTGCTTCCCTTTGTAATCTCTTATATTCTCTTTCGGCCTCCAATTGGACCTTCTTAGCCTCAGCCTCTAACGCCCTAGCCTCCTTGTCAGCCTCAATCTGCAACCTCTTAATTTCTTTTTCAGCCTCTAACTTTCTTTCAGCCTCTTTTTCTAATCTTTTTTCTTCCCGTTCAATAAATTTGTCACATTCAGTAGTGACATAAGCAATCATAACTTGCCCGTCCATTCCTAACTCTTCAGCAGTCTGCACAGCAGCAGATCGAAATTTTGCCAAGTCGGCCATTTTCTTAACAGGCAAATTTATACAATGTCTAAGTAAACAAGTCAATCTATACTAATTATCTAAGGACAAAAACAAGCACTGAGAGCTCAACCTTATTTATTTCCACCCAAGGATACCTTTTACTTCTTTATTATTCCCTGAAGTGAATTACCCCCAATATATATAATAGGAGAAGATTCAAAATCCCGGACTGGCCCCCAATATATGTGGTAAAGTGGGATGATATAAATATTTATAGGGGACTTAGTGTACTGGCTGAGATCAGCTGTGAAGGTATCTGTATCTAATAAGTGTGGTGTATTACAGATGACCTTATTTTGCTACCACATTTAGACCTCAGTCAGAATTATTCTGGAATATTGTGATGACTACGTTGAATGTCTAGGGTTATGATAGTGATGAAGTGTATGTTCACAACAACAACCAACAGACAGATAAACAATTTAATTTAATCCACAATACTTTACAACACTGTGACACTCACATACATAGAACACTCTATAAGACTATCTTAATGAGTCAAGTGTAACTTTTAAAATATGTATTAATTCCTGTCAATAATAGATATCCTGATTCAACTACAAAGTGAACCAGGAATCACAATCAAATGTAATTACAAGTTGTATGTACACAATTTATAGATATGATCTTTGTATTGACATATATTATTATTATTACAATATGTGTGTAAGTTGTGATGTAGTACTATGAGGTAATACTGGCTTTTCCAAGCTAGGTGGTTGTTTGTCATCATGACTTCAAGTGTTTGTTTCTGGTGGAAATAGTATTGGAAAAGTTCACAGTTCCTGTCATTTGAAACAATTAATTGTCCCTCTTTATTTAATATACAGTCAATTTTTGAGGGGGGGTACACAAGATTGAGCTGCTCTGGCCAACGAATCTTAACTTCTGTGTGGGCGGCAGGAAACAGTCTCCTCTGCTCGCTTGCTTCACCGTATTCTTGAAAACAACACTGGTCGCTATCTTGACCAAAGAGTATGCTATCAGCCTCTGGATTCAGCAAAACTCAGACCAGGTGCTGCTTTAATAGTTTAGTACCACGGTCCCTGAAACAAGAAGGTTGTACCTCCCTTCAGAACTAATTTATAATCTATTTCCACACTGAAGCACAATACATAACAAACACCGAGTTCAGCGCTGTAGTCCAACTGCTAGCTTCTCATGAAACAATATACACCAGTATTCCTCTCCCTAATGGTTACAACGCTTCTTCAATTCCAGCATTATTTCCTTCTATTCAATAAGATAGGTGTCATAGTACTATTTGGCCATCCCATGCAGATATATTCCTCTCCGACAAGTTTTATTCATGGTGGAGCCATATCGAGGTTTTGCCTCTGTTTATTGTTACTGAACCACACACATATAGACATAAATTATCAATTCACATTCAATTTTCATCAACAAGATATCAAATAGGTCTAGCTTACCACAATTCATGGAAATATCAAACAAATACGTTGACTGGCGATGAGTTATGGCACAATTCCGATCTGCCTCTGTCCCAGGCTTTTATTAGAAAAATATGAGCTGGATCTCAACGCACTTGCTTTTACAAATTGGATTTTCAAAAAGTGGCACTGAACTGACGCTCCTAATTGACTATATCAAATGGTCTAGCCAATGGGACCATGTTTACAAAAGCTTTTGAAAAAAATGTACCCTTCCTATCGTTTCTAGTAACAACCAAAATTAGTATTTGCAATCGACTAATCATGTTTCGCCTTATATATTATTCTAGCCAATCAAATCGGATTTAACGTGGTGGGCTCATTTTTTCTAAAGCAGTGTCCAAACACGCCATTATGAGCAAAAATGATCCCGTGTTGTGTGACAACCTCACTATAGTATTTTGGCTATAATTTGTTAATTATTAAACTAATTTCTTAACACCTAACATATTCTTTGTCAGCAAGTCCTAAGGCACCCAAATATATAAGTTTTAAGGGAGCTAAGTGGCTGCGTTCAAAATATGTATTTTCTAGGATAGTCGTGTGTTTTTTGTTTTTTTTTATGTTTAGAACCGCCACCTGTCCTGCCTTTTCGACTGTTCTGTCAGTATAATGTCAGGATTTCAGACGTAAAACAGTATTGTGTCATGTTTCCTAATAAGCATTAAACATGTTTCCAAAACCTGACCCTCGTATTGGTAGTGTTTTTTGTCACTGTTTATTTGAAAAAAAATCAAGCCTGCATGCCTTTCGCTTGGGGGTGGCATTAATTTTATATCGCGAGACGGCGTGTTAGTGTTGCATGCGTTCCTCCGTACATCTCTCTCTCTCTCTCTCTCTCTCTCTATCCTAAGTCCGTCTGTCCTTTTAGGTTAACGTAGTGTATATAATTTAATTAATGCTAGTATTATATCTGGGTCATTAAGCATCTTGCGTATCTCAAGGTTTTCTAAGAAACACAGTACCAGTTTTATTTTTAGAAACGCGTGTATGATGCTGTGGGCTTTACTATCAACGCGTTACAATTATGCAGACTGAGCATAAAAAGGGATTTTCTTGTTTAACTAGCATGAAGTTCTATAACACAGGCGTACGCTATAGTGACGGCACTGTTCTTTACCAGTCTTCTTTCCTTTTATTGAATTAATTCGTTAGGCTTTACATTTCCTTTTTAATTTATATATGTGGATTTAGAATGTCTCACGACAACTTTATGTACTTTTGTATAGCGCGGAGTGCTGGAGAGCAACATAAAAGGGAATGTCCAAATTATCATCTTTCCACACAACCTGCCTAAGAACAATTCATCTAACTTTTTGGCCGAATACCATCTCCAGCCAGGACCTGCTTGCACAGTGCAGTCAAAAAGGCCGGCACACCATCATTGCGGGCTGACGCTGGAACTGGGTTGGCAATATCTACAGAAGGGAACCTGACATTATCGCCGGAACTGCTATGCTATGAATTGCAGAAGGACGGTGAAAGAGAGACCGACCAAAGACAGCCTGGCGGAGAACAGTGGAATGCTGAGATGCAAAGCATGAACCAGAGTTGGGGCACGGCACGAAGGATGGCCACCGACCGAGCAAAATATAGACAGTTTGTTGCTGCCCTACAAGATGCCACTAGGCGAGATGGCCACTGACAGCTTTGTCAGTCAGGGGCTAAAGATCCAAGAAGACGAATGAAATAGAAGAAAGTGTATTAAATATATTTCATTTATGTAATCCTAATTTTGCGTTCTTTGATTCTCGACGTTTTTAACATATCTCTCTATGTATTCTATACATCCCTAAAGAGACAAACCACACTTTCTTCTTTTAATTCCGCCCCGTCTTTGTCTGTTAGTCATTTTTTAATTGGATATATCACTTCGTGCCTTGAAATTGTTCTTACCTGCTATCTATGAAGTGTGTTTACCTGTGCCAACAAAGAAGTATTGCGGAGACAACGAGCTGGGATTTTTATTAAAGTTGCTAGAAAATGCGCCGTGGTAATTTCCGGATGACGTGTAGAGCTCGTGAAGATTAAGGTCCACATACTACAAATATAAATCACTTTTTAATTCTACCACATGTTTAATAACCTAAAAGCTCACATAATTCACGGCCCACGTGTATAACAGAATGTCAGATACAATGACAAATGGTTTCTGTATTTTATTTAAGCCCATGTCGATTAGTGAAATGAAACTGTTACTTGCGATCCTTTCTTTGTCTGCATCAAATGTGTTTCCTTCACTGTTGCAGATTTATAATCGTAAACATGATAAGGACTGCAGTAAGTATATATATGTATATATGTGTATATATATATATATATATATATATATATATATATATATATATATATATATATAGATAGATAGATAGATAGATAGATAGATAGATAGATAGATAGATAGATAGATAGATAGATAGATAGATAGATAGATAGATAGATAGATAGATAGATAGATAGATAGATAGATAGATAGATAGATAGATAGATAGATAGATAGATAGATAGATAGATAGATAGATAGATAGATAGATATCCTCTTCACAACGCCTCTATTTCTCTTTCTTATTCACAATATCAGATCCTACTGTACGTTATATCATCACTCCTAGCCTCAACCATCCTGTACCCAGCCTCCCACCACCACACTGTAGTTACGCCACACGACTATTCAAGACATTGGCACCAGATTGCTCGTGTTTTTTCAGAACATTTCAGCGGCCGCCGCTCAGCAAACATAACCTCTGCCATTTAATCGGGGCACATAAAAACCAAACTGTCGCGTGTTTTTATATTTCTTTAAATAAATTTATATGGGGATGCGGGCAGAGGATGAATAATTAATTGTTCTCGAGCTTGGTATTTACAACCCATAACGTCAGACTTGTGTTATCACACAACATTCAACTCTCGTAAAGTAGAGACATAAACTAGAATTACTGTGGTTGGGGAAGCCACGCTAGCGTAGTGGTTACCACACTGCGCTGGCAACCGGGTGACCCAGGATCAAACCTAGACGAGGACATTTGAAGATTTTTCGTCGACCGGGATTTGGACTGGATTAACTCGAGCCCTGGCGAGAACATTTGAAGATGTCTCGTCGACCAGGAACTGGCGGCTCCTGAGCCGACCCAGCTCTAATGGGTACCTCCGAAATCGGCGAGTATCTGCCTGAATGGCGAGGGACACCTGTCTCTGTGCAAGAAAAAAGGGATACTCACGTAAAATCAGTCTCAGGTTAGACATAATAACCTGAGATTTCGCCTCGAGTATTAGCGGGAGTAAAAAAAATAAAAAAAACGGCGGTTGGTACATTACCATTATCACCATCTTCTTAACGTTTCAGATCCATAAAAAGCACGGGTTCTAAAAATTAATGCCAAGCCTTCTTGACCTCTGCCATGTTTACTTTACTCCTTTTATGTTTGTCTCCATTTACTTTCTCCGTGTATTTTGCGACATCCCTCAACTTCTCTTTCTCTGAGAATGTCAGAAAAAAAGGAAGGCCTTACAATGTTCTTCGGTTTCCTCAGTGTGTGTCCACTCCAACCCCAGCGTCTTCTTCTCATTTCTCGTTCAGCTGATAGCTATCTGGTTCTTGTCATCATTTCTGCATTAATGTTCTTGTTATGAATGTTAAACGAAACATAGATAAACGGAAGGTGCTCGTAACGAAAGTAATAATTACACTAGACAGCAGAAAAGTAGCTGAAGTGATAGCTCTGTTTATTTAAACCACAGACCGGTCGGCACCATCGCCTCGCTGCCAGAATGAATCGTGACAGCCACATGGTCAGCCAAGCAGCCCTAAGACTGTGCTTCACCAGAGGTAGACACTAAACGCAGCAATGTAATATTGGACTCTAAACGTCCCATGCCGTTTTATAAATTCACTCAGTCACCTCGATAACTGCCGAATTCGCAAAAATAAGCGAAAAAAATATTTTTTAAAAGCCATGTGACTAGTTGATCGTTGTCAGACAACTACTTATGCTATGGATTTCAATATCTACACACCTTCATAATTGGCTCGTACTACTAGAGGACGACCACAGCATACAGTAGCTGACAATAATTGAATATAACACCTTTGACAGGTAAGTTCCCTTTTGTGGCGAGAGGTTTTATTTGGCTGTAGGATCAGTATAGTACTGAAAATTACAGAAATAGAATTTCTGCAGAAAATGGTGAAGTCCCAGTGTCTGAGAGAACTACTGGTATCACAAATTAGTTACGGCTGTGAATGATCTGATCTCGAAACAATAGTATAGAGGAGACCGACATAAAGCGCCACCTCTGCTGTGTAACTAATTGTGATATTAAACAAAGCAAGGAAACAGATTTTTACTTAACAATGATAAAATTGACAAGTCGTTCAAAATACAATTTCCTTATATTTTATTTAGTATATATATACACTATCTACTCTTGTGCTGAAAGGTGAATGTTGCAAAAAAAATGGAATGAAATGAATTGGTAAGTTTACATATGATTTACAAATATTTATATTTATAAATATTACAACACGTTTTCCAATTATAGGAACAAAAATTATATCAGCTGTGCTGTTAATTAAGGATATAACGTTTATCAGCTATGCTGTTATTTACGTATAATTTATCCACTATGATCTTATTATTGTCTCTTGCTACGCTAATTCACGTTTTCTTCATTGACAGTTCTATGCTCACAATGCCGACAGAAATGGTACTAATGTGTACTCATCTCTCTTAAGTCTGTTCTTCTTTGTTTGGTTCACACCACCGGCAGAGTATCGTTCCTTTAGCCCACCCAAGACTGAGGGGGACCAAAGATGTAGAGTCTGGTCAACCTCTATGCTCCTGCGGAGTTCCAGGCAGCGGGATTGACTCGAACATACGACCTCAGGTTTTTAGGACACAATTAAACCTGTAACAACGCAAAAATAGGGGCTAATTTCTGTCCTCAAGCCCACCTATTTCTAGTGTGAGTGAAATGAGCGTGTCTCCGATGTATGCATGTGGGATGAATGACAACATGGCTCAGTATGATTTAGCAATAGCGAGACAAGACAGGTGTCTACTTGCAAAACATTCTTTTTGATAAACTAATACATGGATACATTCAATAATATAGATTCAATACATGAATACATTTTATACATGAATACATCCCATAATATAAATCAATACATGAATAAATCCAATAATATGTACACCTAGGTGTGATACAACAATGTCCTTCCCCCTATACTATATCACGCCCTCTCTGACAATAGCTGGTAACATATATCCTAACAATATTGTTATGTTCTTATGATAGGAGTATATGAGACGAGGACTGGTTGGTGATATATCAGGTTGGAGTTATAGGAGACAATAGATTGGAGTTAGATGCGACAATAGATTGAGTCCTGACAAGGACTGTTTTGGTTATATTGGAGTTGGTCTTATCTGAGACAATAGATTGAGTTATAGAAGACAATAGATTGAGTTAGATGCGACAATAGATTGAGTCCTGACAAGGACTGTTTTGGTTATATTGCAGTTGGTCTTATCTGAGACAATAGATTGAGTTATAGGAGACAATAGATTGAGTCCTAACAAGGACTGTTTTGGTTATATTGCAGTTGGTCTTATCTGAGACAATAGATTGAGTTATAGGAGACAATAGATTGAGTCCTAACAAGGACTGTTTTGGTTATATTTACAGTTTGGAATAATCAGAGACAATAGACTGAAGTTATAGACTGACAATAGATTGAAGTATAGGAGACAATAGGTTGAAGTATGAGTCCTATTAGTCTTCGTCTATTCAATCATAATAGGAAATACAATCATTATACTTAATTCCCCCCAAGATACAATCAGTAACCTGATAGGTAGTATAAATGACACACAACAAATACCAACGGTTATCGTAAAAATATTTACCCTCCTAAGATTTTAAACTGGCCAGGTTTTGACGCGACTTAGTGAAGTAGGTTGCAGGTCGATGCCCTCAGGTAAGTTACCATAAATCAAGGTGACAGCTTCTCCCTCTTCAGTCTGTATCTCTGGCGTCAAGTTCGGGGTTGCGTGGTTAGCATAAAATCCGCCCGATTATATAGTCAAGTAACTACTTGAGGAAAGCTTTCGGTTGGTTCCTGGCGGAGCAAGTTGATTGGTTTCCTCCGGTTTTGTACCTGGTCTCATACAGCCTAATTTTATTCAGTTTTCATCGGCCATCTTGCGTGAACAAGATGGCCGTTAATTTATTCTGTCTCAGAGACTGGTGAACGTTGATTGGTTGAAGCAAATCTGTATCTCGACATAGTGATTAACAAAGTAGTGGGTTACACTTCGTTTCACGACATAGCCCCCTCCTTTCCTAGCTGTGACTTGTCATAGCTGACGTGTAAACCCCTGCTGTGGTTAATCCTTTTGCGTCTGTCCTTCCAGAGTACTAGGGTGTCGACTTAAAAAATCAGCTCCTACATTGTCTCTTCCCGGAATGTAATTCACGGTAAAGGAATAAGGCGCAAGAAGCAGACTCCACCTTAACAATCTCGAATTTAGTTTTTTAGATGCAGCCAAGAATGTTAAAGGTTGGTGATCGCTTTGGACAATGAAGTGTGTCCCATACAGATAAGGTGAAAATTTGTTGATGGACCAAATTAGAGCTAAACATTCCTTCTCTATGGTCGAGTAGTTCAACTCAGCTGCATTCAGCTTCCTACTGGCGTAGGCGACTGGTAAAAGTTTCTCCGGCTGGGCTTTTGATTTCTGCAAGAGAGTTGCACCAATACCTATACTGCTAGCGTCCGTTCTTAATACAAATTCCTGTGTGATATCGGGTAGTGTAAGGATGGGTTTGCTGGTGAGTTTTGCTTTTAGCTCTGTGTAAGCTTTTTCACAATCAGCATTCCATTGGATTTTGTCAGGCTGTCCTTTCTTCGTTAAGTTAGTTAATGGTGCACACAGAGAGTTAAAATGGGGTATGTACTTCTGATAGAACCCACATAAAGACACGAATGATCTCACATCTTTCTTCGTTTGAGGTCTGGGTGCCTTCTTTAGCTTCTCTATATTCTTTGGGTCAGGAGACATATGACCTGTAGAAATAGTGTGACCTAAGAATTCCAACTCCTTACAACCGATATAGCACTTGGTTGGACGTGCAGTCAATCCAGTTTCTCTCAGTCTGTCAAACAACATGGAGAGCGCTACTATATGCTCTTCAAATGTGTTTGTAGCAACAAGAATGTCATCCATAAAGTTAGTGATATGGGGATTTTGTAGAGGTTCCAATAATTTCCTCATCATTCTTGAAAAGATACTTGGAGCATTTTTCAGCCCAAAGGGTAGTACATTAAACTCGTAGTGTCCGTCTGATGTACTGAATGCCAGCATTTTCCTAACTTCTGGTTTCACTGGTATTTGGTAGTATCCCTTGCTTAGATCTACCTTCGATAAATACCTAGCCTTACTCAGTGTAGAGAACAGCTGGTTGGTGTCAGGTAATGGGTCCACCTGAGATTCTGTGATCGCATTAAGCTTCCGGTAGTCAATACATAACCTGTGTTCACCACTCGGTTTTCTCAATAGCACCACACTTGAGCTATAGGGAGAGTCTGACTTCGAGATAATTTTCTCCTTCAACAGATAATCAACTTCCTCCCTTAGTGCTTGGGCTTTCGCATAGGGTATAGGGTATGTTCTCATGCATACTGGGGTAGGGTCGGTAACCTTCATGTCGTACTCTAACAGATTCGTCCGACCTGGCTTATCTGTGAGCACATCAGCATGGGTTTCCAACACTTTCTGAACCCTCTTCTTCTGCTCTGGAGTTAAATGTTCACTAATATTTACTTGAACATAATCCTCTGTAGTTGTGAGTGGATACTCCATAGAGTGAAGTGGTTCACCGTGCATTTCTGTTGCAATGGCTAGGGTCATAATATGTGCAACTTCTGATGATTCCTTGTCATAGTATTTTTTAAGAAGATTGACATGATATACCTTCTCCTTTCCTTTCTTGTCAATCTTATAATTGGTCCTGGAAAGTTTCTCCAGTATGACATAGGGTCCCTGCCATCCAATCTGCAATTTATTATTGCTGCTTGGCAACAGTAATAACACCTTTTCACCCACCTCCAGTTCCCTATCCTTTGCTTTTTTGTTGTAGTACGCAGCATGCTTCCTCCTGGCCTGTCTTAAGTTATCATTGGCCAGTTTCCAACCTGCTTTCAATCGAGATGTCAACTCGTTGACGTACTGGTATGCGGAAGTCACTGTTTCCTCTGCCTTTTCATCAGTCCATGTCCGCAGCAATGCTTCCAGTGGACCTTTTATTGGTCTTCCAAACAACAATGTAGCTGGAGCCAATCCAGTTGAGTTGTGGGGTACTTCCCTATATGCAAATAGTGCAGCGGGTAAGTATGTATCCCAAGTATCAGGTTTTTCACTCGCCAGCTTTCTAAGGATTGAAATTAGCGTACCATTGAACCGCTCTACTTGACCGTTCCCTTGGGCATGGTAGGGACTACAATGATAGTGCCTGGCTTGAAATATCCTGAATACTTCTTGTGTTAGCTTTCCCTTAAACTGAGACCCATTGTCAGTCAATATCTGATGCGGGAAACCTAATCGGGTAAATATTGTCAACAGGGCCTCTGCCACGTGCTTTGAATCTATAGCTGACATGGCCACTGCTTCTCCCCACATAGAGCAAGTATCAACCAAGGTTAAGATGTAAGCATTTCTCTTCTTGGTCCTAGTGAGGGGTCCAACAATATCTACTGCAACACGTTCAAAAGGGGTTCCCATAATAGGCATTTCTCCCAGTGTTGCTGGTGCAGTCCTATGCTTAGGAGCTACTCTTTGGCATTCTGGACAAGATCTTACATATCTTTTTATGTCCTCTGTAATTCCTGGCCAGAAGTAGTGACAGGCTATCCTTTGTCCAGTGGCCCCTATTCCCATATGTCCACTGAAGGGTATAGCATGTCCTAGCGTCATAACCTTCTCCCTGTAAGATTTTGGCACTACAAGCTGTCCATGCCCTTTAGGTCCTGTTCCAGCTTTTCTGTATAGTAGGCCATTCTTCATATACAAGTCTCCTTTCTCTGGAGGGTTATGGGCTTTAGGCAATTTGCCAAAACAAGGCTTCAATGTGCTGTCTGCTGCTTGAGCCTTTTTCATCTCTTCTGGATGAGTATTGATAGGATTCTCCTCCATTTTCCTGGAGCTTTCCCTGGTCTGGACTGTTGCCATAACTACAGGTTTTATAGGTTCTCCAAGGAAAACATACCTACACCCCAAAATCAAAGGGTAAATAGGGTCGTCCATCACTGCTGCTTTGATTTCTCCTTCCACATAGCGAGAACTTATGTTGATTCGAGCTATGGGTAGTGTCATGGTTCTTGCTCCCTTGATCGGTCCTCTGATTTCCACTGTTTCTGTGGTTATCTGGTCAGGACTCACTAAAGAAGAGCACACAACTGAATCAAAGTCCAATCCTGTGTCATATAAACACAGTACTTGAGTGCCATTCACGGTCACTTCCTCACAGACAGGGGGATGATGGAAGTCTTTCTGACTTACTGCCATTTCCTTCCTTCCCTGATTCCCTGTTGTAAGACATGCAGCATGATGAGGAGGATTCTTCCTTCTGCAGTCCGCAGTATTGTGGTTACTCATTAGACAAGTTTTACACCACTTTCCTTCCTTCCGGTAAGGTGTCTTATCCGATCTTAGAGGGTTTTTGTCCTTTTGGTCAAATCTTTGTTTGTTCCTTGTGGTATGGTCCTTTTGTTCATATTTGGTATAGTTTTGTGATGATTTGAAGTTTTCACCCTGCTTCTTCTTATTTCCTAATAATTCTGCCTGAGCTGCTTGATATCTCTCAGCAACAGTTACAATATCTCCCAATCTCTCTGCTCCTTGTTCCATGATAAACTTCCTCATTTCTTGAGGCATGGACTCTTTCACTTGCTCCATCATTATCATTTCTTTCAGATCCTGACACTTTCCTAAACTACTCCATTTTTCCAAATAGGTTTCCAATCTAGCAGAGAATTGGTGATAGTTTTCTCCTGGAAGAAGTTTAGCTGTTCGGAATTTCTTTCTATATGATTCTGAGTTCTTTTCATATCTCACAAGCAGTGCCTGCTTCAGGATTTCATAATCTTCCTGGTCATCTCTTGAGAGCTTCAAATATACATCGTAGGCAACACCTCTCAATCCCTGAGATAGTTTAAGACTCCACTTTTCTTTCACTAAGCCATAGGTAGTGGCAAGTCTTTCGTATCTATCCAGGTACGACTCAATGGCGTCTTCTTTCTCAACAAATGGGTCCAGATGAAAATTCATGGCCCCACTTGAGGTGCTCTGGCTGGAGCTACTCTCAGAGTGAGGTGAGCTCCCACCATTATTGCCAGTATTTGCCTGAATTTCAAGCTCTTTTAATCTCAACTGATGGTCTCTCTCTGCTTGTAATTTCCTTTCCTCAGCTTCAATTTTCTTTGCCTCATTTTCAGCCTTCCATTTCTTGGCTTCCATTTCTAATCTTTTGTCTTCTCTCTCAGCTTCTGCTTGCAACCGCCTTTCCTCAGCCTCAAATTTCTTTGCTTCTCTATCAGCCTCTAATTTCCTTGCTTCAGTCTCTAATTGCAACTTTCTTTCTTCCCTATCCATGTGTTTGTCCACTTCTGTTGTGACATACTGAGTAAGAGCATCACCTGTCATATTTAATTCCTTACCCATCTGCATGACCGCAGTCCTGAACTTCACTAGATCAGCCATGGCGTTACTTAGAGAGGGTATGTAAATTTACTATAACCAAATTATTGTAATTAAAATTAATTAATTTAAATGAACAAAAAATTTCCGTGCAACTTTGTGAGCATCAACTATTTACTGAGTACTAAATGGTACTCCTCCTAAGAAAATATTGTTTTAAAAATCCTAAAATAGAATTTTTTTTCAAAAAATAAAAATTTATTTTCTTATGTTACCTATGGGTGGCACAAGATAGAGTGTAGATAGATGAATAGACTAAGTATGGCTCAAGATATACAGAAATATCCCAGGAACGAGCCCCCAGTGTGGCGAGAGGTTTTATTTGGCTCTAGGATCAGTATAGGACTGACAATTACAGAAATAGAATTTCTGCAGAAAATGGTGAAGTCCCAGTGTCTGAGAGAACTACTGGTATCACAAATTAGTTACGGCTGTGAATGATCTGATCTCGAAACAATAGTATAGAGGAGACCGACATAAAGCGCCACCTCTGCTGTGTAACTAATTGTGATATTAAACAAAGCAAGGAAACAGATTTTTACTTAACAATGATAAAATTGACAAGTCGTTCAAAATACAATTTCCTTATATTTTATTTAGTATATATACACTATCTACTCTTGTGCTGAAAGGTGAATGTTGCAAAAAAAATGGAATGAAATGAATTGGTAAGTTTACATATGATTTACAAATATTTATATTTATAAATATTACAACACGTTTTCCAATTATAGGAACAAAAATTATATCAGCTGTGCTGTTAATTAAGGATATAACGTTTATCAGCTATGCTGTTATTTACGTATAATTTATCCACTATGATCTTATTATTGTCTCTTGCTACGCTAATTCACGTTTTCTTCATTGACAGTTCTATGCTCACAATGCCGACAGAAATGGTACTAATGTGTACTCATCTCTCTTAAGTCTGTTCTTCTTTGTTTGGTTCACACCACCGGCAGAGTATCGTTCCTTTAGCCCACCCAAGACTGAGGGGGACCAAAGATGTAGAGTCTGGTCAACCTCTATGCTCCTGCGGAGTTCCAGGCAGCGGGATTGACTCGAACATACGACCTCAGGTTTTTAGGACACAATTAAACCTGTAACAAAGCAAAAATAGGGGCTAATTTCTGTCCTCAAGCCAACCTATTTCTAGTGTGAGTGAAATGAGCGTGTCTCCGATGTATGCATGTGGGATGAATGACAACATGGCTCAGTATGATTTAGCAATAGCGAGACAAGACAGGTGTCTACTTGCAAAACATTCTTTTTGATAAACTAATACATGGATACATTCAATAATATAGATTCAATACATGAATACATTTTATACATGAATACATCTCATAATATAAATCAATACATGAATAAATCCAATAATATGTACACCTAGGTGTGATACAACAATGTCCTTCCCCCTATACTATATCACGCCCTCTCTGACAATAGCTGGTAACATATATCCTAACAATATTGTTATGTTCTTATGATAGGAGTATATGAGACGAGGACTGGTTGGTGATATATCAGGTTGGAGTTATAGGAGACAATAGATTGGAGTTAGATGCGACAATAGATTGAGTCCTGACAAGGACTGTTTTGGTTATATTGGAGTTGGTCTTATCTGAGACAATAGATTGAGTTATAGAAGACAATAGATTGAGTTAGATGCGACAATAGATTGAGTCCTGACAAGGACTGTTTTGGTTATATTGCAGTTGGTCTTATCTGAGACAATAGATTGAGTTATAGGAGACAATAGATTGAGTCCTAACAAGGACTGTTTTGGTTATATTGCAGTTGGTCTTATCTGAGACAATAGATTGAGTTATAGGAGACAATAGATTGAGTCCTAACAAGGACTGTTTTGGTTATATTTACAGTTTGGAATAATCAGAGACAATAGACTGAAGTTATAGACTGACAATAGATTGAAGTATAGGAGACAATAGGTTGAAGTATGAGTCCTATTAGTCTTCGTCTATTCAATCATAATAGGAAATACAATCATTATACTTAATTCCCCCCAAGATACAATCAGTAACCTGATAGGTAGTATAAATGACACACAACAAATACCAACGGTTATCGTAAAAATATTTACCCTCCTAAGATTTTAAACTGGCCAGGTTTTGACGCGACTTAGTGAAGTAGGTTGCAGGTCGATGCCCTCAGGTAAGTTACCATAAATCAAGGTGACAGCTTCTCCCTCTTCAGTCTGTATCTCTGGCGTCAAGTTCGGGGTTGCGTGGTTAGCATAAAATCCGCCCGATTATATAGTCAAGTAACTACTTGAGGAAAGCTTTCGGTTGGTTCCTGGCGGAGCAAGTTGATTGGTTTCCTCCGGTTTTGTACCTGGTCTCATACAGCCTAATTTTATTCAGTTTTCATCGGCCATCTTGCGTGAACAAGATGGCCGTTAATTTATTCTGTCTCAGAGACTGGTGAACGTTGATCGTTGATTGGTTGAAGCAAATCTGTATCTCGACATAGTGATTAACAAAGTAGTGGGTTACACTTCGTTTCACGACACCTTTGTAATAACACATTGCACACAATGAAGCCCCACACGGCTCATAATACATGTGACATACACTGGCTACAAATGCCAATACAGCCTGCATTAATAACAACTTAATATATAAAAATCGTACCCACTGGTATGGCCATCCTGAATGGACATTACAATGACTTTCGCTCACCGGCGAACCTATGTACTAAGACTAGGCGAAAACTAAATCATAAATGACTCACATCACCGATCTACACAAATGCCGCTAGAAAAAATACATTAATATTCTAGCAAAATGCACTACATCCAAAGATCACATGAAGAAAAAAAAACCAGCACAAAATCAGAACGACGATGGCAAACTCACTACAGCAAAAAGCTGACAGGGAACAAAAGAACGACCTATCCCCGGTCGATAGCCAGAAGTCAACTAACTTTTTGCGCCAGAATTTGCGTCCACTTCCTTTCCGGTCACCTGACCAAACGGGTTTTTTATTCTATCAGTGTAGCCACTCACAGCGTGATCAACATAATATTTTGCCGAACATATATACTGTGACATCCACCCCCCCCCCCTAAAGAAAGAAAACGAAGTTTTCTTCTACCGGAGGAGTCACGCCTAACCCCTTTAGGAGTATGGACGAACAAAATGCCGATACGGCACCTCTTCATCTACCTAGAGAATGCCAAAGCCGTCCAACACCATTGTCGTTCATGCCTTCTCACTCTATGTACTAAACACAATATGAGCATGAACTAATCCACCCCAGGTACATGGTAGTCGTTAAAAATAACAACGACTGTCCAAGCCTGGTCTATAAAACACAACATATGTTACATATTAGTTATTCATATCTAAGCATTAATAATAAGACATAATCTCATAGTATAAACAATCCTTTCTGCACCCTGAAAATGTACCTTAATTATAACATGATTTACCTATACGTTGAGTATAACTTTATTCATATTGCCTTTATGGCATCATGACACGTAAAACACATACCATAATACATTTTCATAAACATCAACTCTAATGATTGTAATACATTTCCTCCATAAACCAATGTAAATACTCTCTACGGATGCTCCTGTCCCACTCAAATCTCATAACCTGGACAGGACATCCGCTACAATGTTATGTACCCCCTGAATTGGTAAAATGGTGAAGTAGAATTGCTGCAGCAATAATGCCCAGCGTGTCAACTTAGCACTGGTGGCTTAAGCCGACTGCAAAAATAGCAGTGGTTTGTGATCTGTTTGGAGGAAAAAATGCGCCCCAACAGGTATCGTGCCAGCTTAGACACCGCGCAAACAATCGAAAGGCACTCCCTCTCAATCGTAGAGTATCTAGTTTCTGCTGGCAACAACTTTCGACTGACATACAATACTGGATTGAGTGACCCTCCATGGTCCTGCATGAGACAGGCCCCAATGCCCACCGAAGACGCATCAGTGCGTAAAATCAGTGGTCTGCAAAGATCTGGTAATCTCAGGATAGGTTTTTTTGGAAAACAGTTTTTTAATCTTAACCAGTGCTTCTTCGCATTTAGGAACCCATTTAGGAATCCCGGACGAGCCCCCAGATGTCAGACAACTACTTATGCTATGGATTTCAATATCTACACACCTTCATACTTGGCTCGTACTACTAGAGGACGACCACAGCATACAGTAGCTGACAATAATTGACTATAACACCTTTGACAGGTAAGTTCCCTTTTTAATAACACATTGCACACAATGAAGCCCCACACGGCTTTTAATACATGTGAAATACACTGGCTACAAATGCCAATACAGCCTGCATTAATAACAACTTATTATATAAAAATCATACCCACTAGTATGTCCATCCTGAATGGACATCACAATGACTTTCGCTCACTGGCGAACCTATGTACTAAGACTAGGCGAAAACTAAATCATAAACGACTCACATCACCGATCTTCAAAAATGCCGCTAGAAAAAATATATTAATATTCTGGCAAAATGCACTTCATCCAAAGATCACATGAAGAAAAAAACCAGCACCAAATCAGAACTACGATGGCAAACTCACTACAGCAAAACTGTAAAATGCTGTTTTGTGGGTAAGGTCGATTCGTGCCTGGACAGTTCAGTGTTGCGGTGTATTTAGGTCAGCAGCGTGAGGCGCTGCCAGGGTGTAGTGCAGACACTCCCACATAAAACAGCATACATGTTGTTCAGGAGCGTAGTACTCGTAGTAGGATGTGGTAGAGAGTAAAGGTGTGTGTGTAGGAAACAGCAGATAGTGAACACGAAGTCGTATAGGCTCTTATTCATCTACACACAAAACTCACTCCACTACAAGTAGAAGTCATAGACGTGGATAATGCCGATGACTTTTCTTCAACATTTATTACGGCAACAGTACGCTGACAGACGACACAGTCAATAGCACACAGGATCATGGACATTTCATGTGTGGTAATGATTATAAACATCAAGCATCATAAATCTTGCATAGCTCATGTATAAGATGCTAGCAGAGCTGGCTTGACAATTTACGTTCGTTCATACTGTAGCTCAGGGCCCCTGACTAAACGCGTCAGGTAGTCCTTTAACAAATATCCCGCACGATAAAGGCGGTTCCAGTTGCTTAATATCAAAGTCTATTAACTTGTTGAATGAAAGTCAAGACTTCATCTGGCTTCACACGCCAGACACTTCTTCTTCTACTCAAAGATATCGGCCGAAATATCGGGCCTCTATAATAATGTGAACAACTGTGTATTCTTCATGGGCAGGCATAATCATCCATGTCGAAAACATACCGCTAACATACGGTTTTCATAATAATCTCTCTTCACTGGGCTTCTGTATAATAGTTAGACGAATAGTCTTAGTTGGCTACATCGAGCACACAAAATGGACTCTGTATCTCAAAGAACTGTGAGCTCTACTCACAGGTCGACATAAAATGTTCTGCAACTTAGGCATAATAATTAAGTTTCTTTTACCTTTGACAGAATCCGATAAATACACAGATAACAATTGTCGTCATTCTTGACGAACAGAATAACTCTGGGGAGAATCACTAACATCACAGTCACACTGAAGACTATCTTTCCCCCAGATAATGCAGAGAAGTACAACGGACATACTAGTCCGGTCAGAACCCAGTTCATCACTCCCTGACGGAAGTCTCTCCGTTTCGCGCTCAAAAAACTTGCGCATGCGTAGACAGAACAGATCTGAGAAAAGCTAACCCCCGACTTAAGAAAGGTCAACACAATGAATAAAACAAAGGGAAGATAACCCCCAATCAACCTGTCCCAGGGAGTAAACATACAGTTCTCTACCTTAGATCATCAAAAAATATTAAATAGATTTACGTCTTATGAAACCGTCAAAAACGACAGCAACAGACTACCGCACCCTCCAGATAAAAAAAAATGAATCACATTTTTTTCTTTTTGAAACACATCAATGAGCAAGATACAACATGCTCATAACGCATGAATGATGCGCCGATGCAACAAACAACATAAGATAATGTCTTAAAGACAGGCTCCATCGACGCACAATAGAGCGTCTAGTGAGAACAAAAAATCACCTCACAAGATAAGAGAAAATATTTTCTCCAAGTAACATATCCGGAAGGTACTATCAAAGAAATCTCAGTTGCTGGCGATGCTAACAAAAATCACATACATATTAACAAATGCAATATTATAGCAATGTGAATGACAACATATATCGAGAAGTCATATGAACATATAAATCTATATAAGTCTCATGCTATATAATCACTATTATCTAATGGATGGATATAATCAAAATTTGTAAAGTCATTATATACATATGACAATACAAGTGTACAATGTAATAAATAGAAGATGGCATCCACAGTACACAATAATGCTGTGTCTCGAAGATCAATGTAAGCAGCATCCAAATAGTATGTAAGTGTGACATATGGCATCGTCATGATTCTCAAAAGCACTCCGTACCTGGTACTAGTTTGCAGTGAGAACAATATAAATGACACAATTAGCAACATGCTATAATGTACTATAATTACTATTACATGTCTAAGCATTACATGTGGCCGCATTAATTTTTTTGACCTTTATATTATGTCAACTCAACCTTCTCCATTACACCAAAGATGGTAATAGAGAAAGAAAACAATTAATTTACCACCCTAAGGTGACAACAAATGTGTTAATATATATTGTTATATTGAAGAGACATAAGTCTAGAAGTGTATCAGGAAAATCTAGGACACAAGACTTAAGTGGACTCATGTGGGCATCTAGACAGTATGTCTGCCATCACATTATCCAGACCACGGATAGCTCGTACCGTGAAATGAAAAGGTTGAAGAGCAATAGCATATCGAGTAGATCTCGAGCTCTTCAAGTTCTTACACTGAATAGCTGTAAGAGCTTTTTGGTCTGTTTCCACAATGAAATGCGCACCAAGAAGGAATCTTTGTAACTTAAGGATTGACCAAACCATAGCCAACAATTCACGGTCTAAAACCGAGTAATTCCTTTCTGCCGCATTCAGTTTCCTAGAGATATACATTATAGGATGCAGAGTTCCTGAGTACTCTTGCATTAGTGCCGCTCCGATTCCTGTGGATGAGGCGTCTCTACGAAGAACAAAAGTCTTATCAGCAATAGGTAGCCTTAAGATAGGTGGGGATGAGAATAAATTCTTAATCTGATCCAATGAAGATTGACATTCTTGAGACCAGCGCACCATGTTAGGAGACCATTTCTTCAATAGGGTTGAGAGTGGTGCTATGATAGAGGATAGATTCTTAATGAATCTTCCGTAGAATTGTATTAATCCCAACAGACTACGTACTTGTTTTTTTGTTTTAGGCACAGCGATATTTAATATCTTAGAAATGTTTTGGTCCTCTGTCTTCAATAGACCGTGACCAACACGATGACCCAGGAAAGAAATTTCACTAAACCCAACATAGGCTTTAGAGGGTTTTGCAGTCAAATTATGCTCGCGTAGAGTAGACAGTAATTCATTTAAACCCAAATAGTTATCTTCAGAAGTATTACTGAAAAGACAGATGTCGTCTAAGTATGCAATGACATCTGAACGATATGAGAGAATTCGACGCATCATGCGTACGAAAGTAGCTGGGGCGTTCATAAGCCCGAAAGGAATAAAATTCCACTGAAACAAACCCCTAGGTGTTGAGAAAGCAGTGAAAGTTTTGGCGCGTTCCGTTAACGGAACTTGCCAATAGCCTTTCAACAAGTCAAGTTTAGTAAAGAATCGAGAGTTAGAAAGTCTAGTAAGTAGATCTTCTAGTAAAGGCATAGGTTCAGCATCAAACTTCGTAACTTGGTTCAATTTGCAATAATCTACGCAAAGGCGTATGTTATTGTCTTTCTTTCGAACAATAACCATGGACGAAGAATATGCTGAGGTGGATGGTTCTATTATTTTCAATTGTATCATTTCATCCAATTCTTTCTCGACTTGTGCTTGGAAATGAATAGGAATAGGATAAGGTCTTACTCTGATCGGATTATGATCAGTAAGTATAATGTCATGTTCAATGACATGTGTGTGTCCAGGGATGTCGGTAAGGACATCCTGAAATACTTGTAGCGTAGAAGATACTTGTCGCTGTTCCTCAAAAGACAAATTAGAAGAAACAGTAACGTTTCTCCATGATTCCGTAGAAGTAAGTGGAATCACAGGAAGAGGTAGATTAACATCCGAAAAAGTAGTTTCCTCATCCTGTATAACTGACAGGGATGATATATGACCTTGTTGGACTGGAGAATCGTCCGTCGCCTGGAAAATAGGCTGCAAATAGTCTGGTCGTTCATGATATTCCGTAAGCATATTTATATGGAAGGTTTTATGCCTTCCATCAATATCGACAACATAGTCGACATCGGAAATTTTCGAGACTATTGTATATGGACCTTTCCATGTAATAAGAAGTCTGTTCTCTCTTGAGGGCAGTAAAACAAACGCTTTGTCTCCAGGAAAAAGTTGACGTAGGCGTCTCTTCTTATTAGCAAATCGCCTTGCCTTTTCTTTAGCAAATTCGGATGAGGAAGTTGCTAGCTTGCATGCTTCAATAATCTTTTGCCTTAGAGCAATAACATACTCATATGAAGATTGTGTGTCATTGTCGATATTATCAGCAGTTATCAGATCATGCAGTAAAGACATAGGACCGCGCGGTCGCGCGCCAAAGACAAGATCAAAAGGAGAAAATCCTGTATGTTCGTTGTTCTATAGGCAAAGAGAGCCGCGGGTAGAACCCTGTCCCAATCCTGAGGATGATCCTCAGTTATCTTCCCAAGTAAGTTCTTGAGTGTTCTATTAAGACGCTCAACTAACCCATTAGACATTGGGTGATAAATACTACTCAAAGATCTTTTAATGTGCAGAGTAGACATTACCTGCGACATTGTGTCTGATATCAATTGTGTGCCATGGTCTGACAATATTTCCCCAGGAAAACCTAAATGAGAAAATATAAGCCAAAGAGCGTCTGCGATATCAGCAGTGGAATTGCTCTTAAGAGGTATAGCCTCTGGCCAACGCGTGCACATGTCAACGCACGTAAGGATAAATTGATGTCCCCTGGCCGATTTAGTCTTAAAAGGGCCAATGATATCTTTGGCCATTTTCTGAAACGGCCGAATAGGAATGTCTGCAGCCTGAATAGGCGCAGCATGCCGTGGACCTCTAGATTTGACCTCTTGACATATTTTGCAAGACCGGCAATAAATTCGTATGTCTTTATTGACAAATGGCCAAAAGAAAGACCCCAGAACTCTCGACTTAGTTTGGGAAAAACCCATATGTCCAGCACACTGAGAATCGTGTGCATGTTGAAGAATTAGGGCTCTCATACTTTTGGGCACGAGAATTTGAGAATGCATAGACGTGTCTGAGTGTTGTACCATACGCACTAGTATACCATTCTTCATAGTGATATATGATTTGCGATTTGTATCCTGATTCGGATCACCGTTTTTAGCGAGAAGAAAGAATTTCTTTAAAGACGGGTCTTTTTCTTGTAGTTTCACAAACGAGTCATGCGAAATCACCAAGTGATCATCTTGGCTATCTACTTCATTAACTTCAGTAGATGAAGTTTGAGGAATAAGAGCTTGTGCTCTTGTTACCACTGCATTGGCTGTTTGGATATTCCGTTCTTCCCAGGCAGCAATTTGCTGTGGGGTGCATTCCTTAACCCCGTGAATACGACCGATGATAAGATCCGCAATATGATTAGGTAGAAGACACGCGTGGACATCTCCCGTAAAGAAGGGAGTAGCAATGTGAATAATAGCAGTTGAGTAATTTTCTACTGTGCCACCAAATGTTACACATTTAACCACCTTTCCTGTGGCACAGCGAGGATCTATAAGAGATTGCTTAACCCCAATAGTAGTGCACCCAGAATAAAAAAGCACTGAGACTGGCGTACTATCCACAAGACCTTTATGCAAGATAAGCGATCCTCTCCCGTCATGCCCAACTGCAGCAGGACAAGCGGGAAGAGGGTGACTACAAATTAAAGTAGTTACTGTGGTCGGTTCAAATAATGTATTGCATTGGGGGCATTGAAATGCTCTCCCAAAATCAAAAGCAGAACAAGTGACAGCATTAGAGTTTTTATTATCAATTTTATTATCAATGGTGATTACTGGCACCATGAGACTCTTGTTGTACAGAGTTTCCCTGGTGATGAGATCTATGTTTGTTATATTTAGATCTACCACGATTATTATTCCCTCTGAAATTGTAATAGTTTGATCTACCGCGACCACCGTTCTGGTTCGAATCCCTGTTTCCACAATCACTATTGTCATTTCCCCATTGATTATAGTGTCTACCTGTTTGGTTTCGCTGTCCCCGCGAAGAATAGTGTCTATTGTGACTACCTCTCCGAAAGTTTCCATAATTATTGGACCCGAAATAACGAGGACTATCAGATCGACTCCAGTTCTTTGTAGAATACCCATTATGTCATGGGTTACCCTGATTCTGATCATAATTACGATTACTCTTCTTATTAAAGTTGTGTTGAGCACCTTGGAATTTATGCATAAAGTTAGGGCCATATGGTGCTGCAGAAGCAACTGGCAACTCTTCCTTCACCTTAGAATTGCTAACAGTAGCATGGGGATGCACAGTGGCGTACTGGCAACAATATTCTTCTATTTCTTTTATGTTCTTAGGTTTACGCTCATGAAGAAAAGCAAGGAAAGACTCATTTACAGATGACATAACTTTATCTCGAAGTAATAAGTCCATAAGGGCTTCACATGTTTTTTTCTGTTTTAGACAGCTCAATCCAACGTGTGAATGTAAGACGTATCTTCGTAATAAAGTCAGAGAACTCTACTCCAGTTTCTGGTAGCATTGTCTTAAAATGAAGACGATAATCTTCTTCTTTTAATTGATATCTTTTAAGTAATGTTGCCCTGACAACATCATAATTAGTTCTGTCAGGTTCCTCTACTGCCATTACAGTACTTAATGGTTCACCTGAAAGTAACCCCATCAGTTGTCCGACATATTGTTCCTTATCTACCTTATGCGTTACGCATGTTAATTGAAATCTATCAAGGTAGAAGGTTATGTCGTCCTTTAGAGGGTTGAAAGGGGGCAATTTGACTTTATAAGTATTCTCCTTTATCTTACCCGAAGTTGTTTGAGGAGCACTCATATTCATCACCTTTAATTTCTCCAACTCCAAAGCTAAGAGTTTTTCTTCATGTTCCATTTTCGCTTTTCTTTCATCAGCAGCAGCTTGAAGTTTCCTTTCTTCAGCAGCAGCTTCTCTGTCTAATCTTTTATTTTCAGCTTCAGCAGCAGCTTGAAGCTTCCTCTCTTCAGCTTCTCTTTGTAACTTTTTATCTTCAAATTCTCTTTGTTGCTGTATTCTTCTATCTTCAGCTTCTCTGTCCAACTGCATTTGCATCCTTTTCTCTTCAGCCTTCTGTGCCTTGGCATATTGAGTAAGTGCAAACTCTTCCAATTTCTCATCAGTTTTGCCAAGGGCTTTCCCTTGCTCGATGAAGAAATCCAATGTAGACATTCTGTCTATTAATGTGCTATTAACACCTGAAATAATAATACACTGTATATCCCAACCTCAGTGGGAGGCAAGTCTTTGTCAAAGACTTTGTATAATCACCTTGTTTCTCTATAATTAATATCCTCATAAATAACCTTTATCTGAAAAGTGCATCATATTAATAATAAAAGTAGTTCATGACCAAGTATATATATATAGACTGTGTATGATAAACATGTATACAATAACAATACAAAGAAGGAATATAGAACAACCGAAAACGTTCGCAGAAGTCAAATCAAAATAAAGCTTAACTAAATCTAATGTTGCAAAGAATTGTAATGATAACTGCGAAAAATTAAACAAAACAAATGACAACACTGTTATAAACAAAAAGATGTATAGAAATAAATGAAAGGAAGAGGAGGCAGACAAATACAAACAAACGAAATCAAAACTAAAGAAAAAAATATGACAACAACAACGATGAAAAGCACACTACGTTACAGCTAAACAAAAATAGCAACAATTGTCCCTAGCAAATTTCACTGTGGAAAATTTGCACAGTCCCTAAAGAAAACGCTCTCATTAGACCCTCTATCACGTGGGATATTCTAAAGGATTCACCTTCCCAACCAACCCGCAAAAGATACACACTAACACAACATGTAAACAAAAAACATGTAAACAAAGTATGCATGTAGTATGTAAATACACAATATAAAGAATGTGTATAGAGGAAGGCTCAGTTGAACATAAATAAAGGCACAGTTTAACACATAAACGGGCCACTTATCTCAAGCACAATCCTCAAACACCCGCAAAGATGCAGTACAATGCGGTACAACTGTAAACAGTAAAGATAGACGATCTACCGTTGAAGTACCCAGCAACTTAACAACAGGTAGTGGTCTCCAAATGTCCAACTACAATGTCATACCCAACAAACCAGTTGAAACCGGAAGATCCAACGTTGGTATGTGTAGACTGTAATATGTAAACAATAGCTTGAACTGTTTACAGCTTGAGCTTTGACGTAAACAACGTGACTTAACCGTAACCAACGTGACTTGAACGTAACAATATATGGCCATTGACGACTGTCAAAATGCAGAAGGGTGTTTCCTTCTGTAGCACAGCGGAAATGACATCATAAGCAGCTGTGGTCCATGAAGCAGTATATGGCGTTGACCTGCTTAGTACTGTTCGCTGCGTAGCTGAGACTCCACGATGTAATGTAGAAACCCACGAATCTGGTCGACCAGATGTAAAATGCTGTTGTGTGGGTAAGGTCGAGTCGTGCCTGGACAGTTCAGTGTTGCGGTGTATTTAGGTCAGCAGCGTGAGGTGCTGCCAGGGTGTAGTGCAGACACTCACACATAAAACAGCATACATGTTGTTCGGGAGCGTAGTACTCGTAGTAGGATGTGGTAGAGAGTAAAGGTGTGTGTGTAGGAAACAGCAGATCGTGAACACGAAGTCGTATAGGCTCTTATTCATCTACACACCAAACTCACTCCACCACAAGTAGAAGTCATAGACGTGGATAATACCGATGACTTTTCTTCAACATTTATTACGGCAACAGTACGCTGACAGACGACACGGTCAATAGATCAAAGGATCATGGACATTTCATGTGTGGTAATGATTATAAACATCAAGCATCATAAATCTTGCATAGCTCATGTATAAGATGCTAGTAGAGCTGGCTTGACAATTTAAGTTCGTTCATACTGTAGCTCAGGGCCCCTGACTAAACGCGTCAGGTAGTCCTTTAACAAATATCCCGCACGATAAAGGCGGTTCCAGTTGCTTAATATCAAAGTCTATTAACTTGTTGAATGAAAGTCAAGACTTCATCTGGCTTCACACGCCAGACACTTCTTCTTCTGCTCAAAGATATCGGACGAAATATCGGGCCTCTATAATAATGTGAACAACTGTGTATTCTTCATGGGCAGGCATAATCATCCATGCCGAAAACATACCGCTAACATACGGTTTTCTTAATAATCTCTCTTCACTGGGCTTCTGTATAATAGTTAGACGAATAGTCTTAGTTGGCTACATCGAGCACACATAATGGACTCTGTATCTCAAAGAACTGTGAGCTCTACTCACAGGTCGACATAAAATGTTCTGCAACTTAGGCATAATAATTAAGTTTCTTTTACCTTTGACAGAATCAGAGAAATGCACAGATAACCACTGTCGTCATTCTTGACGAACAGAATAACTCTGGGGAGAATCACTAACATCACAGTCACACTGAAGACTATCTTTCCCCCAGATAATGCAGAGAAGTACAACGGACATACTAGTCCGGTCAGAACCCAGTTCATCACTCCCTGACGGAAGTCTCTCCGTTTCGCGCTCAAAAAACTAGCGCTTGCGTAGACAGAACAGATCTGAGAACAGCTAACCCCCGACTTAAGACAGGTCAACACAATGAATAAAACAAAGGGAAGATAACCCCCAATCAACCTGTCCCAGGGAGTAAACATACAGTTCTCTACCTTAGATCATCAAAAAATATTAATTAGATTTACGTCTTATGAAACCGTCAAAAACGACAGCAACAAAAACGCTGACTGGGAACAAAAGAACGACCTATCCCCGGTCGATAGCCAGAAGTCAATTAACATTTTGCGCCAGAATTTGCGTCCACTTCCTTTCCGGTCACCTGACCAAACGGGTTTTTTATTCTATTAGTGTAACCACTCACAGCGTGACCAACATAATATTTTGTCGAACATATATACTGTGACAATACCAACAATACCAATAAAGAACAACATGTTGGTTTAAGTGACGGATATGTAAATACAGACATGACAAATAGGAAATCCACTTGCAATTTACTGACAGTAGACAATATTAGATCTACTATAACCTGTAACACGAGAGCGTCAGTAACTTGAGCCATCACTGGTGGTAGGTTAGGTCAAATTACGTGTAACAATGATGGTTATCTTTACAAGAGGGCAAAAATTACAGAGGGATAATGTTGCTTTCAGTTTCACTAAATCTATTATACAGAATCATCCTTGATAGAATAAGAGACAGACAATAGTTAAAAAGAATAAGCAAGCGTTAAAGAAAACTGATCATGTACAGACAAGATAGTCAAACTGCCCATAATAATATACCAACGCCTCGAAATGAATTCAGCGCTTTAAATCGGATTTGTAGATTATTGTGACAAGTCTTATATTCGATTGTTACATTTTCTTTTGACCTTCTTGAGCCGAGTCCCTGAGTCATTCAGTAGCAGACCGTTTGAATATTTCACGAGTTCTTATAACACACCTCTGAATATGCCTCAAATCACTAATTTACTGTATGAAGGATTCGATTTTTATCAGTCTTGTTGTTTGTTTGTTTATTTATTTATTTATTTTTTTAGTTAATATTATTAATAATATTTTTTTTTCCATTTACGTTAATCATTTTTTTTAAATAATTCTTTATTTTTTATTTTTTTCTTTATTTTAAAAACATTGTTTAATTATGATGATTATTGCATTATTTGCATTACTGCACATGTAATATTACTTTTATAATGATAAATGCCTTAATAATGCTTAAAGTGAACGTGAAGATGAAAAGATACAGTATACATGATGAGAGAGAGAGAGAGGAAGGGGAGAATGTCAGAAGGCCTGCGTGCCCCATTCTTAACCCTTTGAAAATAAAGTACGTTCGTTCGTTCGTTCGTCTTCTGTGCCCTTCCTTTCCTTTTTTTCAACCGCTCGTTATCACACTTTCCGCTCTCCTCGATCATATCTTGTCACTCCCTACGGATACCTGACCGCTCATTGTGTTTGTTTAATCGCTTACTGGACGATTGAGAGTCTACGCTTAGCGACATTCTTATTGTTAAACCCAGACTTAGGGCGGCGAAGAAAGGATAAAGAACGTTTGTTTCGTGAACCTGGCCGGAAAAATTGCCAAAAAACCATTGTTGCTCGGGATGTCCAATCTGGATCTCAGAGGAAAATTTTAGATAAGGTGTTAATCTTTACCCATAAAAGCCAGATCCAAACCTCAGAAATGAGGTATCTGAGGAAGGTGGTTGAAGTAACAAGAAGAGACATGGTACGCAACCAGACGATACGTCAAGGCCTTAAATCCTACCCCCTGCAGACCCAAGTAGAACAGTCCCAATTAAGATGGTTTGGCCATGTCTGCAGAATGGGAGAAGATCGGATACCACGACAAGCATGGGAAGCAAAGAGCCAAGGATCCAGACCCCGAGGACGACCCAGAGTCCGCTGGGAGGACAACATTAGACAATCTTTGAAGGATCGAGGACTAGAATGGAACCAGGCCAGGAGGAAGACAGCCGATAGGATAGTCTGGCGCTCTCTCTTCCAAACCTCTACACCTCACGGTAGAAGAGGAACGACTAAGTAAGTAAGTAAGTAAGTTAATCTTGCAGACAGACATGACCAGCTGGGCAGACTTGGAGAAACTGGGATCTCGGAAAATTAACAATCTTGTTAAAGATTGAGGCACGAGGAATAATATAACGGTTCCGATAGACTGACTTCGTTGTAATAATCAACTACGAGAAAATAACATCTTGGAGGAGATTGCCAGTGATAGATCTGTGATGTAGTGATTTGCTAAACGTGATACTTAAGAACGGAAGTGGCAAGACCTTATATGGTCATGAAGGATGGTCAGATTAGTTTGAAAATGGCCTGTAAGGGGAATATCTTTTATGTCATGCAGTAATGTTCTGCATGAGGGTGGGGGAAACACAAGTTGCCAACAAACGTTGCTAGACACCTGTGGTGGGGCGCTGTTTGAATATATTGTGGGTTCGTTTTTATTATTTCAGATAAATTGCTACCCCTGTCCACAGTTCAAGTATATGTTGATTATGTTAATGTATATTTGATTACTCCTGCTGTTGTTTCATAATAATGCTCGTTATTCTATTACGTCCAGGGTGACCCAACGATTATAGTTTTATTCCATACTCAACAACATACATGTGGGTTCTTTAACTGACCCAATCACCAATGACGAACTAAAACAGTCTTCCTTTTTTAACGAACTCAACATCCTTTAATAACGTATATTCCTTGTAGCATACAGAAGCGTTCGTCAAGATTAATCCTTAATTACCAAACCTCATCAATACAGTATTAATCATATGCCAAGAGTATTCCTCCTCTTGTACAAACCACATCCATTTAGAAAGGTGAACACTTCGCAATATGTTCCCAATGGAACTTACAAGAAAACACAGCGGCCACAAAGCTCAAGGTTTTTTTCTCAACACCTTGGCCATACACATTATAAACATCTCTTTTCTGTCATTTTTCGGTGCGCTTCATTTTCAATATTCCAAATAGTGCCGCATTTATCAGCACTGACTCAAACTCAATAAATCCAACATGTGGTGTGCATGGGCAGACACCACATATTACCCCCCTTGCGCGCTACTGGAAACTGCAGGTTTCCAGGCCATCATTAACTATACTTAACTATAATGATAAAAAGGAAAATCAAATTCAAGCAATGAGTGAAATGATATCACGATGAGTGAAATGCAGTTAAAATATGTGGCAACAACTTGTGAGCAACATATTAATGCTACGAAAATATCGCTATATAATCTACCTATCAATTGATTATGAACATAAATAATGTTTGTTGTCACTTCCTGTACCCAGGACAGTTACGTATTTCAATGTATTACTCTCGACAGAGTATCAGCGATTACATTATTATGTCCTTCTATATGGACGATATCAAAGTCATACGCTTGCAACTGCAATGCGAATCTCGTAAGTCTTGCACTTGGTGATTTACAGGTTTGGAGATATGTTAACGCTCTCTGATCTGTCATTATAGTAAAATGCGTACCTACCACATACTTTTGAAGTTTATTCAAAGTCCATACTATACCCAAAAGTTCTCTGTCGAAAATAGAGTATTTAGATTCGGCTTCCGACAGTTTCCTACTCAAGTAGTAAATCGGATGAAACTTGCCATCAAAACTTTGTCCCAAACACCCGCCTATTGCATGGAGCGAAGCATCTGTTACAACAGTAAATGATCTTTTTAAATCTGGCAGTCTTAATATAGGATACTGTGAAAAATGAGTCTTAATGTTTTGTAATGCATGGTTACATTGTTCTGTCCAAACTACTTTGTTAGGCATACCTCTTTTAGTTAGATCAGATAAGACAGCAGTCAAAGACGAGAACCTTGGAATAAACTTGTGGTAAAAATTCACCAATCCTAATAAACTCCGTAATTGCTTCTTTGTAGTTGGGATTGTAAGATCAAGTATGCGTTTTAAATTAGATTCATCAGGTTGTATTACATGTTTGCCAATTTTGTGTCCTAGAAATGAAATTTCATTGAATCCAATTTCTATTTTGGATGGACGGGCTGTAAGATTGTTTATTCTTAGTGTCAGGAGTAAAGATTGTATACCATTTACATGCTCTTCCCATGTGTCATGAAACATGCAAATATCATCTATATAAGATATTAGGTCAGAACGGTTCCCAAATACTCGACGCATCATCCGTACAAAAGTTGCAGGTGCATTTTTGAGCCCAAAACACATGACATTGTATTGGAACAAACCCTTCGCTGTTGCAAATGCCGTCAACGGTTTACATTCTTCGGTCAAAGGGATCTGCCAATACCCTTTTGATAAATCGAATTTGCTAAAGAAAGTAGCAGAAGCTAAATGAGGTAGCAAGTCCTCCAGCACAGGCATTGGTTCAGAATCTGATATCGTGACTTTATTTAGTCGACGGAAATCAATGCATATACGAATGGATTTGTCTTTCTTCCGTACTGCCACCATCGGAAAACAAAATGGAGAATCTGATGGAGAGATTATCCCCATTTTCAACATATTGTCGACCTCGCTGTCAACCTGCTCTCTGATATGCAAAGGAATTGCATACGGTCGTAACTTAATAGGAGTGGGATCCGATAATTTTATTTCGTGAGACATAATGTTAGTTCGTCCAGGCAGATCAGATAATACATCTTCAAAAGATTTCAATAGATTGAGAATCTGATTCTTCTGATCTGAAGGTAAAT
The DNA here is from genome assembly GCA_024509875.1 of Oreohelix idahoensis. Classification (NCBI taxonomy): domain Eukaryota; kingdom Metazoa; phylum Mollusca; class Gastropoda; order Stylommatophora; family Oreohelicidae; genus Oreohelix; species Oreohelix idahoensis. The sequence continues at coordinate 56,225 of JAMPIV010022624.1, forward strand.
CGTTACAAATGATTACATCCTTCCAAGTTTCAGAGGCTTGGATAGGTACCACAGGAAAATCAAGCGGTACATCCGCGAAACTAGTTGCTACTTCATCAACTAAAGCAATAGATGCCAGATGCGGAGATTGATTTGTGATAGATTCCCAAATATGTTTGAGTGGAAGAGGTCGAGAAATGTACGGTTGTAACATGTTAGTGTGGAATGTTTTTCTTTTTCCCCTAATGTCGATGATGTAATCTACGTCGGTTTTCTTACCCACAACTTTAAAAGGACCTTGCCACGTAACCAACAAATGATCACCTTTAAGTGGCAAGAGAACAAAAACTTCATCGTTAATCGATAATGATGTTAATCTTCTATCACGATTAATACGCGACCGAGTCTTATATTTTGCTAATTCTGATGCTTCAGTCGCGATTTCACATGCGTCCACAATGCATTGGCGTAGATCTGTGACATATTGGTGACTAGATTTCGTAATCGTATTATCATCATTTGTTATCACCAAATCATGTAAGATAGACATTGGTCCTCTTGGATTAGCCCCGAAAACTAATTGAAATGGTGAGAATCCGGTTTGACGATTAGGAACTTCTCTATACGCAAAGAGAACCGCTGGTATCAACCGGTCCCAATCATGGGGAAACATTGTTGTTACTTTGCCCAACATCTGTTTTAATGTAGAATTCCAGCGTTCTACAACTCCGTTTGATTGCGGATTTAATCTGGCACTCAATGTATGACGGATGTGAAGCACATCACAAATTTCCGAGAACATACCTGAAGTGAATTGAGTGCCATGATCCGACAGAAGCTCTTCAGGAAATCCGATACGTGAAAATATCGATAATAATGCATCAGTCACCGACATTGTTGTTATGGACTTAACAGGTATGGCTTCAGGCCATCTGGTGCATAGATCGATACAAGTTAAGATGAAGCGGAATCCTCTGGATGATAACACCGGAAGAGGCCCGATTATGTCGACAGCCATCTTATAAAAAGGACGCACAGAGATATCTGTGGTCTGTAGGGGTGCAAACTGATGCGCACCCTTCCGTGCAACTCCCTGACAAACAGTGCATGATTTACAAAACGTTGCGACGTCCTTATGAACCCCTGGCCAAAAAAATGTGCCATCAATCTATAAGCTGTGCGGGCAATCCCCATATGACCCGCAAAAGGAACATCATGTGCATTAGATAAAACTAGTGATCGAAATGACGTAGGTACTACAATTTGTCTGAGTACCGAAGAATAATTGTCAAAACAACGTATCAAAATATTGTCATGAAATTGATACCAATGTCTGGCATTATTTGTATGTGTAATAGTTTTAGCCGTAGCTAAAGTGAATAAACGTCCCAAAGAAGAGTCATCTTTTTGTTGGTTAATGAATGCATTTTTATCTATGTAATGACTTGTTGTCATGTGTGGGATATTATTGCTATCATTAAGTTCATTTGCTTCTGCAACCAACTGTGCTCTAGTAGTCACAGCATTGGATAAAGAAAGATATTCTCTTTCCCATGCAGAAATTTCATCAGTAGAACATTCTTTTATACCCTTTATGTTTCCCAAAATCAAGTCACAGCAAGGCTGGTTGAGAACACATACACGAACTTTCCCAGTAAAGAATGGCGTGGTAATTGTTACGTCGGCCATGGGATATACCTCTACCGTGCCTCCGAAAGTTATGCATTTCACTGACGTTCCAGTGAAACACGACGGAGGGATTAACGACCTTCTTATCCCGACAGTTGTGCAACCCGTGTCCCTTAAAATTTTAATTGGAGTGTTAAACAAAAACCCATTATGTAAAGTGAGAGTACCAACACCGTCATAAGATGACAACACTGGTAAGACATGTCCACATTTAAGCCGTGGTGTAGCTCCAGGTTGAAATAACATCTTACATTCTGTACAATTATTAGAATTTTCTAAATCAACGTTACACGCATTGGCGTGATTATTGGTTGAATGAATATCATTACTGACATTTCTATCTACCGTCTGACAAGCATTGGCTTGTGAGCGTGCTCTATTATGACTTCTAACGAAGTGAGATCTTCTGCGATCTGAAAAATTGTCTGAATGAGAATGTCCATTGTTGTCCCTGTCATAATGGCCACCCCGCGGTGACAAATTATGATTGTCAGTATATTTGTTGTGTGAATACTGGTTATTTCGATACCATTGGTTATTGTTATAATTGTTGAAATTATGCCTGTCTCTACCCCGTGAAGGTGAGCGATTATGGTAAAAATTATATTTACCCCTATAGGATGTGTGATTATTTTCTCTATGATTATATCGTCTATCTAAACTACGAGTGCGCGATCTCCCGTGCGTCGCAGCACACGCAGTAGATGAGTCCAAGACTTTTGCTCTGCTCAGTGACAAGTTTGGATGAGCAACGGAAAATTGTTGACCTAATTTTTTATTTCCTCGATACTAGTCGGATTACGTTCTTGTAAGAATGATACAATATCCTGGTTTACCGAAGAAACAATTTTATCTCTTAATAAGAGATCACATAATCCTTCAAAAGTTTTAGGTATAGAAGCCTGTTCAACCCATCTTTGGAGACATAGTTTTATGGAGGAAACAAAATCCTCAAAATTTTTACCCTCTACCGGCAACATGGATCGAAACTTTTGTCTATAGCCTTCCTGATCCAGACCATATCTGCGTATAAATGCTGCCTTTACGACCTGAAAATCATGTCTTTTATCTTGGTCTATACCCAGATAGACCCCAACTGCATCCCCTGTGAGGAGACTCGAAAAAACACCAGACCATGAATCTTTATCAATATTTAAGCAAGAGACTCTTTCCTGAAATCTTAATAAATAAAAACTTATATCGTCGTGAGGAGGAGAAAAGGGTGGTAGTCTTAAATTAAAATTAGGGGTTGTGATTGCCTTCTTCGATGAACCATTACTATCAGAATCATGGGAAACATGATGTTGTTGAAAACAAAGTTTCTCAACCTCAACAGCTTTCTCCCTTTCAAATTTTGCCTCCTCGGCAGCAATTTCAGCTAAACGAATTGCCTTTTCAAGTTCCATTTTCTCTCGTTCCGCAGCGATTTCTGCCATACGAATTCTTTCTTCCTTATTTGCTTTTTCTTGCGCCATAGAAAATTCCCTTTCTTCTCTTTCTTTTTTGTCATTTCTTTCTCTTTCTTCTTTTGCCTCTGCTTTTTCATATGCAGTCAAAGCAAAATTTTTTAAAATATCACCTTCCATACTCAGTGCCTTTCCTTGTTTAATAAAATAGTCAAGAGTCGCCATAGTATACTAAGAAGTATAACTTTTATAAACAATAAATCAATATCTATGTTATCCTCTGCCTTACTTAGTCCATCACACTATGGAATAGTGTGTCTGATTGGTGTAGTCACAATGTGAATATATATATATATATATATATATATATATATATATATATATATATATATATATATATATATATATATATATATATATAACTATATCACCTGCACAACTCATTTAGACGTGATATAATTATCGTGTATGATTATGCTTCTTGTTATCCACAAGAATCGTAGGATATATAACAAGCAATATTATTGTATTATAGTTGATCAATAAATAATGAATCATATGTATGCTGCAAAGGAAAATTATCACATGCCATGAATAACGAAAGACATGGATGGAAACAAAATAAGGAAACGACAAAATTGTAAATAGTCAAAAATTCTAAGACAAAAGAACATTAAAATTTCCACCAGTAATAAACGAGACGACCAATACATTTATAATTAATGTAAATCTTACAAAAGATAGCCAGGAAAGACCCACGCCAGACTAAATTTCCAAACAAAATTGAAATTAAAAAAATACGACAAATCACAGCACAGCTAACACGCACGAAAGCCTTAATTTCAAACAGAGCGGTAATCACGACAGCACTAAATGCTGAATCCCTGAAAGAAATTAATGCAATCAACCTATAGAAATACAACACTGAAACGTAAAATGTCTCCTAAACAGTCGCCCGCAAGAGACAAAGAAAAGAAACATATAACATAAAAGAAACGAGATTTGCCCAACAATGATAAGACCAACAACCATGACGTTACAAAAACATCAATTATCTGAATCGACCATGAGTATTCACTCCACGATGTAACTCCAATGCATCGTTCTACGCAATATCACATTGAATCGTTCACTAATTATTCAGTTAACTAGGATTCTTGGACATGAATTCAACGTCGAAAATGTCCGACCTTCACTCGTGTGAGACACATTGCAGAGATAGTGTCAATATATAATGATAGAGACGAAATGTTAATTTCCAACGAGTGACCGAATAAACTGATGAGGTGACCTTATCAATGTCCTAATGGTTTGATCTAGTACTTCCGAGTCCACTTGTCCAGCGAAACGACCTCCTCGTAAAATCCCAGATTCATATTTCTCCCGTGAAGATATTCGTCAGATTGGTATAGCATCCCTCTCATGGTAAATCAGCGTGAACGATTTCGTCATGGATATAATGTTTTTTTTTTTGATCCTCAAGCAAGGTACCAGGTCTGGGCATGACCTAGTATACGAATATTGTAAATTTCATGTCTGCACAAAGTTGCATTCCAACAGCTGTCTCTGCAAAAAAAATGTTGATTGTTGCAAGCGATAGATTGATCAAACTTCCCGATATTGTCCCACATAGGACTCTGTCTGCCAATAACCTGAGCAACCTTCAAATGTCCTTCAAATCCAACGGACGACAGCCTCCCATATCTGTGCTGGGGCGCTGTTTGAATATATTGTGGGTTCGTTTTTATTATTTCAGATAAATTGCTACCCCTGTCCAGTTGATTATGTTAATGTATATTTGATTACTCCTGCTGTTGTTTCATAATAATGCTCGTTATTCTATTACGTCCAGGGTGACCCAACGATTATAGTTTTATTCCATACTCAACAACATACATGTGGGTTCTTTAACTGACCCAATCACCAATGACGAACTAAAACAGTCTTCCTTTTTTAACGAACTCAACATCCTTTAATAACGTACATTCCTTGTAGCATACAGAAGCGTTCGTCAAGATTAATCCTTAATTACCAAACCTCATCAATACAGTATTAATCATATGCCAAGAGTATTCCTCCTCTTGTACAAACCACATCCATTTAGAAAGGTGAACACTTCGCAATATGTTCCCAATGGAACTTACAAGAAAACACAGCGGCCACAAAGCTCAAGGTTTTTTCTCAACACCTTGGCCATACACATTATAAACATCTCTTTTCTGTCATTTTCCGGTGCGCTTCATTTTCAATATTCCAAATAGTGCCGCATTTATCAGCACTGACTCAAACTCAATAAATCCAACATGTGGTGTGCATGGGCAGACACCACAACACCTATATCAAACTTGTCTTGAAAACGATTGACAACCTAATTAGTAATCCCGGCCTTGTTGCTAGGGACGTGCTACTGCCACCAGACTTGACTATTGAAGAGAAGGACCAGTCCAAAGCACCTGTGTTAACCAACAGCGACTGAAGCAGACGCCAACTGACCCCATGCCGTCAAATAAGTCGCATACAGGCACAACCAATGAACGTTTCAAAAATGTTTCCTATTCTCCACCAAAATGTAAGATCATTCGAAGCGGACAAATGTCATGCATTGCCTCCCCTGCTTTGCAGTAGTTGTCCACCAGTGGCCAAAACGCAAGAGTGTCTAAAATGGGTCGTCAAATGTGTCTACCTTCGCACAAGATTTCTCTTGGCAGAGTTGTAGATAGAAGGTTAAACACGCTTCTATCTCAAGGGTGTGTTCAAAAGAGATTTCCGAAGTCAAGAACAATGCTGCATTCGTAGGTCAGTTGTTAACTTATATCGGCCATCGCCTTTTGTGAAGAATTAAGCAATAATTATAGCCCGTTCATGCCCCCTGCTGGTGTAAATTCAGCCAAATTCCTTTTTATAAGTATTAGCTCTGTAAATGTACATATGTCTAAATGTAGATATATTAAAGAGTCTTGCTCATACGTTTGCTTTCATACTTATATTAACTGAATAACCAATTATTGTTATGTTTCAAAATAACATGTAACAAATTTAATAATCAATTAGTTTAACAGGTTAAAATATCGATGAAATGATGGTGACTTTTAGAGTTAAAAATAATTTCTCGTCATTGAGACTTGGGTTGAGGATTTAAATTTAAAATTAAAATTTAATACCCGTTTGCTGGTGCCCTTTACAAGCACTTAGCTGGTATAAGTGAGTTCTTGCAGCCTTGGTTTCGTCAATTCTATTGTGATGATGACATTTCACAGTTTGATAGCTTCATTCCTCGAACGGTCTGATAGCTTCGTTAAACGAACTTTAGACCCAAAAAAAAAGAACAAGTGCCTCTGCTAAGTACATTTATGGGCTGCAAATTAACAGGCATATATGTGGTGGATTTAGATGTTATGAATTGTTGTTAGGTATTATTATTGTAATAAATGAGATTAGCTATGAAGGTCCCTGAATTTACCCAATAGTATTGTGAACTTTTCAGGGTACCTTTCCGCTACCACCCCTTTTATCTCATTTAAAATGTATTTATATTATTCTATTAAATGACTTCGTGTAGTGTCTAGGGTTATGAAGGTAGAGTGTAATGTACAATAATCAACAAACATACAAACCAATAGTTTATTATTCACAACATAACACAGTACTACCACAATGACATACAAACGACACTTTAAAAGGCTATCTTATTTAAGACTGTGGTTGAATTTTGTGTAAATATAATTTTTACAATTTATTATCCTGATTCTAATTTATTTTGAACCAGGACTGACAATCAAAAGTGAAATCAAAGAATCATTTACATCAGTCAAATAGCACAGTAGATCGTCTGTCCATACATAAAAATATTATTCTAATATACGTCTGTAGTTGTATTTTCCTACTTTAAGGTAATACTGGTAGTACCCCTAAGTTGTTGTTTAAAATCACACCCTTTTAGTTATGTTTGTTTTCGTTTGTCTCTTGTGGGACTATTAAATATTTGTCCCAGTTTTATTCACTGTCACTTTATAGTTCTTTTAAAGTTCTGTTAGTTGAGCTGCCAGGTGCCGAACATGAACTTAACTTGGCAGTAGAATACAGGTTGAACGTTTCCTCTGCTCGCTTGACAATCTGTTCCCTGTTTGATAGGCAATGGCCACTAGCATGGGCTCGCAGTATGCAGACAGAGTCCTGAATCAATCAGTTTTCAAGCGTTGGGTACCACATTAACGTCAGTACCCAGGACCTCTGAAATGTGAAGGTTATGCATCCTTCTTAATACCTAGAATCACTAATAGCCCACATTCTGGGACAGGTACATTACAAACAAACAAAAAGGGTCATATCCTTATACCAACCTATGCCACCATTATCTTTTGATGTGACAATGTACACCAGTATTCCTCTCCCCTAATAGTTACAACGCCCTGCAATTCCAGCTGTAATCTTTTCCATATAATAGGATAGGTGTTATGCTCCTTTATGACAATCATACCTATTCTTGTAGTTTTACACCTCTCTGACAGTCTATCACATGGTGGATCAATCTCTAGGCTTTGCCTCATGGTCGTTATAGACCCACTCATGTACAGACATATATTATTATTTCACATTCAATTTTTATATAAAATACATGTTAATAAATGTCAATCTTACCACAAATTTTCAATGAAATACACAGAGACGATGACTGACACAGTTTCGATCTGTTTTATTGTCCAGGCTGCCTAGAAATTGTATTTGAAAGCACAGCCTGATCTCATCAATCGCTGGTAGAATTTTTCAAGAAATGGCGTCCCCCCTAACGCTTGTTCTGACAATATCGACTCAGTTGGCCAATCACTCTTAATATTACAGTGTAAACAGTCTTTTCAAAAAATATCATTCAAACCTTTCTACGTTACTAGGCTATTTATGTTTATTCAAAGGTCAGCCAATAATATTTCGTCTCACTTCAAATTCCACCCAATCGGATTCACTGTAATATCTTAGCCTATCTGTCACCTACTTTCCCCCCAAAAAATATGCGATCCAATCTAAGCAGATATGACCTGACAGTATCTCTGATCTCTATGTATTGTTTTATCAATATTTAATTAGTTAAGGGACTACTTAGATAACCAACAACATATTCTTGGTCAGCAAGTCTTCAGGTACCCGAATATACGATTTTTAATGGGCTATGCGGTTTGGTTCAAAATTCTATCTTTTTTATATGTTAGTTGTTTATTTTTAAACTACCTCTCGTTCACTCTTTTTCCATGTAATTTCAAGCGAAATACGAGAGCTTAGGTCATTCACAATAAGAGCTAAACATATTTCCATGACCGTAGTGTCTACAATTCTAACTTTTACATCGTATTGGGGAAACCCCTATGGCAAGGCTTGCCCCTGTGCTATTGTTGGCTTTTAGTTGAAATCAATGCGAAACGAATTAGCATTTTCATCTATCCTTGCCCCTCCTCGTTCCACAATGCATTTTAGGCAAATATTTCTTAGAACTAGGAAAAGTGGGTGTTTGTGTCAAGGACGAATTTGAAAAATTGGGTACCGTTTTGTTCGGCTATTCGTTAGCAAATAATAATCTGAAGGCGTAGGCGACACCAACCGTTCTAGCAGAAAATTTTTTTGTACTTTCTTATCTTTGCCTTTATGCCCTATACTGTTATATTCTAATTTATATATTGTATTTAGAAATTCACTACAACATTGTGTCGCGGTTCACCCACCAATGTTAGTGTAGGAGCGTTATGTTTCGCTTCTTCTAATAGTGATTCCTGGTTAGTGGTGGTGATGGGATGGCACTAGAATATTTACGCGAATGTTTAATAAAGTAATCAAAACTCCAACGAGTGGTAGGCAAATTGGCCAACATGACGATACTCAACTCGTGGTTAGAAAATTAGTTCATACAATTTATTTACGTTGCACAGTAGACGATACGAAACAGTACTTTGATGCATGGACGATCAACAAGAATACATGACGGTGAAATTCTGTCATAATGTTCATAATGGCAATATACATCTTTCCAGTCAGTTCCATTACCAATATTCTTCCTCACGAAACTAATGTTCAGACAATTAATCTGTCTCTGTGATGTTCACTAAGGCATCGGCCGTTGACCTTCTACAAGGACATCGGGCTTATTATACATCTTCATAATACTTGAGAATGCAACAAAAATATACTGTCCTGCTCAATTGACTTCTTCCATAGACTGCTCAGACAGTTGATTAAACATAAGATCCACACTTTTCTACATCAAGATAAATACAGGTTAGCGACTATCCTTGGCTAACCTCTCCAATCCGTGTCATGACCGAGATGTCGGCACTTCGCAATACCATCTTGCAATACATTTAATAATATTTCCTCTCATAGGATTACCACTACGTTTTACAAGTGAAGCTATCAGCTCATCTTATCCATTCTTGAAATCCTGACATGAGGACTCAAGCTAGATGCCAGTAATGAGTAGAGACATCACTTAACAATCATCCATAAGATCATTTATCAATACATGGGTACAAGACTTACGTATACATATTGACATTGGCTTCTGAGAAGAAAACCAGTCATCCACAATAGAAATAATTCCCATTCATAAGGGACACAATACAATACAATACGGACGATCAGTCCGGCTTGACCCTTCAAGATCGCTCTCTGACGTCATTCCCCTAGATCTTGGTCCCCCGTGCGTTAAGAGTCTCATACTCTACATAGTGCACACACGTGCGTGATAAATCAACGCACAAATAATATTCCTATCATAAGAATGGTGCGTAACCTTTTAACACAGGCAGGACCTAAGACTGCCATCTATGTAAAAGTACGCAACAGTTTGTCTCTCTAAATAATTGATTTTTTTTTTGAGTGTACACAGCGTAACTCAGGGAAGATGATTAGAAATCACCAATATTCTTCTGGGTATTAAACTGGGAAAATATGTGCTTGGACAGCGCGAAAAGCAATGATTTGCCCGAATTACAATTAAAATGGTACATATATCTCACAAAATGATATGATACACTTGAGGCACAGGTGATGTAATCGTCACTCATCATTGCTCCAGTCGGAGTCTGGGGTCACCTCTGCTGTCGGTTTTCTGTACGACTTGCAAGAAGAAATCACCAGCGCTTGCTGTAGTGGTTTATGAAAATACTATTTTCATATGTTGAGGTTGCCAGCCTCATATATAACTACTTAGCAAGAAAACATGTAAAGTTCACATTTGTAAAATAAATGTTTACACTTACCCCAAAGTAACTTTTGGGAACACAATCTCCTGGCACAGTTTAGAATTGACACTAGCAACTTAGGTCAGATGCTTTCGAATCACTTTGTCAGGAAATGTTTGCATTCCTCTTATGACGGGTGATCTGATTCCTTAGGTCTCCAGTCTTTGTATTTATAAATGTGGATTTACTTTTTTAAGTTTTAAAGTTGCCCAAATACTGTTGATCTGTCACTTAATTTTGGAATTCTTAGTCCGATGGCTTTCTGGCTCCTGCGAGTTGCTAATTTGACGTGGCGATGCAGTCTGATCTGTGACTCCGATTTCGCTAGATTATATTTTCAGTTCTCAGTTCAAAATCCCACATTGTACCTCCGACAAATTTGCCAATGAGAACCATTGTGTATTCCGGCTTTCACTTTACACCAGTTCAATCTCCTTTGCACTCTATGGGTAGGTGTGTTTAAATCATAATACCCATGCGTATTTTAAAATATTAAATTTAAAAGATTCCATCGCGTGACCTCTATCTAATAATGCTGTAATAATTACACAGGGATAGGCCGGCGGAAGCTGTTAGCTCATTATCACCTGGGCGCTCGCCCATCTCAGACGGCTTTCCCAGACAGACAATATGGGTTTGCTTTGAATCGATCGTGCGCGACCAGCTTGCGCATACAAGGATCGTCTCTGCCAAATGTTGGCGAGAATAACTTACGTGATAACCGTATTACAGCTGACCCGTGTAATTAGTCTGGTATTGTTACAGTTCACCTGGTGAAACATAAATACCTCTGGGTGCGGTCACAGCAAAAAGAATGTAAGAGCAATAAATATGCCAAATAATAGGACGATGTGAGAAAAATGAAGAGATACTGCTGTAGGGGACGAGAGTTATTAAAGTGCACGACTGATTTCGTCATAACAAATATGATAGCTTCATTTTTATAAACAACTTTATTTAATTTGCATTGATAACTCATAAATGATTATTAAACCTGTTTATCTGTAACTATAAATCTATAGGTGGATAAATCACTTTTGAATGAATTGTTTGTCTGCACTCGCATGACTCATTTTGTTTTCAATACAGTAGATAAACATATAGAGCTACTAAATTAACAGTTGTTGAATCACCTTCTCATGGGTGCTCCAAAAACACGAGTCAATAGCTTTCTTCACAGAAGGGGCGGGAGAATAAAAAGTTCATGACAGCTTAGATGATCTCAGTTGTTATGCTTGCTTTTCTTCAAAATCCTGTGAGGCTCTCTGAAGTAGAAGCATCATTCTTCTATTTATTTCTCTGCCAAGAGATACCTCTCTCAACAACATTTGGAAGTCTTCTCAGTACAGCACAAACACCAAATTAAGACTGTATGAGAGCTGTGTACTTTCTATGCTTCTCTGTGGTGCGGAATGTTGGAGAGTAACAGAGAAGGAAATGTCGAAACTGTCCTCCTTCCACACAATTTGCCTAAGAAAAATTCTCCGAATGCCATCAGCAACCAGGAACTACTTATTCGGAGTAACCAGGAGGACATGCACACCATCATAGCTGGCAGACGCTGGAGTTGGGTTGGCCACGTCCTCAGAAGGGACACTGATACCATCACAAGAACAGCTATGCTAAGTGAAAGAGAGGCCGACCAAAAACAACTTGGCATGGAGAACTGTGGAAGCCGAGATGCAAAGAATGAACCAGAGTTGGGGAACTGTACGAAGGATGGCCGCCGACCGAGCAAAGTGGAATCAATTTGTTGCTGCCCTACAAGACGCCACCAGGCGTGATGGCCACTGACTGCTTTGACGGTTGGCGGCTATGGATCAAAGAAGAAGAAGAAGAGATACCTCTGAAGACCCTCATTTTATACTTTAAGTTTAGCCATTGTTGGACCACTACTGCAGAGCATGGGAGACAATACCGTCAAAATTATAATATGATATTCGTCAGTTTAGATAGACAATCACTTCGGAAATAGACGAGGTATTATTCCTCACCCCCCCCCCCCCCCCATTTCCCCAAATAACAAACCAAAAACAAAACAAAACACACATTAAAACATGAAATGTAAATTCCTTATCTCGGGCAATTAACAGGGATCTCTGATAAAAGAGTTGGAGTTGAGAAGGAGAGCCTCCTTCACTATATATCTTCTTACTGACTATAGATTAGATTATGGAAGTAACGACATCAACCAAAACAAATACAATTAGGTACATTCTGACTAAACACCTTGACGGTCTAGATTTTATCAATGATCTGGCTCAACTGTTCCATAATCATGACTCAGATGGTTTTTCAACCAAATGAAAGGCAAATGAGAATACTTGATGACAGGTCACAAGGCAGTGACCCAATAATTTTAGCTGGGTGTGCGGACATTATGTAGTCAGATATATATATATATATATATATATATATATATATATATATATATATATATATATATATATATATATATATATATATGTGTGTGTGTGTGTGTGTATGTGTGTGTGTGTGTGTGTGTGTGTATTCTAAGCGGTCAGAATTTACTTCCTATTTCACCTGTCACTCGGATGTTGCCCTGTTCTGTCTTTACCGCAATATTTATTATATTCCGGGGAAGAAGAGTGCCTGTATGACATTTTAACAGTGTTGCGAGTGTGGCAGGAAAGACGTGATTTAATAGATATGCATATCTTTCTTCGCTCCTGACTGTCATACTTTATTCTGTATTCCCATTTTGACTCTATTTCTATCTACTATCACGCATCTCACTTAGAATTGGCTTACATCAGACATCCTCTTAACCACCTCGCCACAACATTGTAGGTCTATGATTTGAGTTCCAACTTTATTTAACCGTTCTTTATTATTTATTATCCAGGAACTAATTTGTTTAGTGATGATTTGGTTAAATACGTACGATGAAATAGGAATATTAATTATATGTTCCATACAGGGCTTCTCTTTTTTTTCTGAACTTCCAAGCTGAAGACATCATCATCAATTTTCTTGATGCTCATTACGAAGCATGATGTAACCAGTGCAGCTAGTCCCGCAAGAAGCCAGCACAATGCAGTCACGTGTTCTTGTAGCTGTGGTTTCTGTGACAATTAAATGAACATGATGAGGTTGCCAGCCCAAAATAAAACGTCCTATAAGTCGCCAGGGAACGGCGAGCACGAGGGTACATTAGTCCTATTCTTTGTTTATTTCTTCAGAGACCCCCACGGGAACTACAAAGCATACTGAAAATAGCAATGGATGTCTTCTTCTTCTCCGTTAGCTCTTAAATAACCACATTTTTGTCTCTTATAAACTTGTTAGTTCGTCTCAGGCTTCTCTCGTCAACATACAGTTTCTCCCTGACCTGGGGTTGGAAAAGACAATGCTGCCACCCTGCTCCTCTCGTGAACCAGACAGTTTCGTAGTACTCTTATCACTTGGACTTGATGCACTAGTGCTTCATTAGAATATCATGAAGCTTACATAACTGCTGAATGTAACAATTTTCTCATGTTTTCCTACATGAATTGCTTATGAAAGCTGCAGACAATAATTTTCTTTGACGAGAAATCTAAATTCTTTTGAAGTGTTTGATCATTCGGATAATAAATGATGTACTGTTAATTAAGGAAGCAAATCAGTCGAAAAGACAGTCAGTTAAATCATCAAGCTGAAATGAGCAGGCATAGAGCATTAATTTAATTATTCAACAGAAGGTAGTAATATATTTGCAGTTAAAACCAAAATAATAAGATCGTTACGGCATGATCAGTACTTTGTAGGATAAAAGTCGGTAACACAGAAACAAAATACCGCCCGTTATTATCCAGACTATAATATTCAAGTCTGTCTAGCAAAAATTGTTTGAAGTTCTCGTGCGTTTTATGGTTCACCAAGTAGATCACGGTAATTTTCGGTGACTCGTTCGTGTAAGGATAGAAATGAAGTTAGCCTTTACGAGGAGGTAGCTTTCAAATATTTTAGACGACAGTGATGTAATGACACGTGTTGTAAACGAAAGACGGTTTCTTACACTTTAAGTTTCAGTCTAAATTCTATTTAATTCAGCGTTGAAGCTGTTTTTTTCAATTCAGAATAAGAATATTTGACATCGATATGTTAAGTCCAAAGCAGCTTTCTGTTGTTTTTTTTTTCTTCAAAAATTACATTAAACCATACAAGTCACTTCCGATCTCTGCTTTGGCAGCTAGCGCCTTCAATATATTATCTAACATTTGGAAATTACGATCATTGAATATACATACCAAGCTTCGTCTGTTTAATTCAAATGTTATCTCAGTGTTAACATACGGCTGTGAGAGTTGGAAAATAACAAAATCATTGGAGAACAAGCTGAATACATTCGAGAACAAATGTCTTAGAAAACTCATGAACATCAGTTGGAAAGAATTCAAGACTAATCGACAAATAAGAGAAGACTCTAGGCAGAAATATGTCTCCGACTATATAAGGAAAAGACGATGGTCATATATCGGTCATGTCCTACGAATGCAAAACAACAGAATACCACTACAGGCGCTCACTTGGGTTCCTGAGGGTAAGAGGAAAAAAGGAAGACCAAAAGAAACACTCAGAAGAACAATAATAAGAGAAGGAAGAACGTTGGGCCTAAATAATGTGCAAGAGCTAAGAGGAGTGGCGTCACAACGAACAACCTGGAGAGCACTGGTTTCTGCCTTATGCGCCGTGTTTGGTGCTTAAAGAATTTATTATTATTATTATTATACATGTCAACATACTGATACGGCATGGTTTATGAATATGTGTCATCAGCTTAAAAGAAAACTGACTCTGCACAGACCAGCTGAAAAAGACCACTAAGTTAAATTGTTAGCATTAGAATAAAAGATAATTAATAAGATAGGCAAGGAGAAAATACTCGATGAGTGGTTAAAGTACTTGGATCTGGAAATTCACAATGACAAAGATTATGAGAATACTTACCTACTTTATTTTTTCCTTCCACTATTGCCGTGAAACGGAGCGTAGAGCTGAAGATTGTGTCCCCGAGCTAAGAGTGTCGCCTTCGCTGCTGTGAGCCCGTGCTATTGAAGAATGTCTGTAATGTTGTCTGTCTATCTGCCACATGGTTTTCCCTGTGACTTGGACCAAGATCTTCTAGTGTTGTAGACGAATAGTGGTAATTTATCGGGCTCCATTCTCATGAGATGGGCAAACCACTTGATTTTCTGCGTCTCTATATACTTGGTGCAAGATGTTGTTCACCACTTTTTCGGTTGTCATCATGTATGAGGATAAGTTAGTTGCTTATCCTTTACAGGACGTGGCAATCAACCCCAGCTTTTATTGGCTGTTTGTGATTTTTCTAGGCAATTTTTTTCATTCAGTAGTTTGCCATTGCTTGAGGATAGGTGAGGTAAATGATAGCCATAATGAATTTAGTGAGAAACCCACACGATGTGGACTCATAAATATCTTGGCAGCAATACAAATGAAGTTTGAGGAGCGAAGAGAAATACCAAAGTAACAATACAGAAACCAAGAGGTGTTTTCGTTGTGTTAGGAGGTATATGGAAATCATTAAACATCGAGTGTAATGCATAAATAAAAATCCCCCACTCAGATATCAAGTCAGTTCTGTTTGATGGGTACGAAAATAAACCAGAGAAACAAAGATACAACTAAGAAGTTGCACGTTTTCATAAATAGGTGCTTGCGCAGAATATGACTGAACTGTTATGACCGCATCACTAATGTGGAACTCATGGGCAGAACCAGACAAACGGAATTGAAACTAGAAGTGAGGAAAATATACTGGATAGAACAATAACACACAAACACATATATAGTATGTATGTATGTAAATATATATTGTTCAAAAAAAGAAACGCAACTTTTTTTGGTGTTACTTTTATAAAAGATATTCGCTGATTGGACATCAGTCAACCTATCGACTGTGTCCATCTGGTCATCAACTTCTCGTGGTTACCTGAATTGTACTCACCTCATGATTCGTGAGGTCACGAAAGAGGTCAAGGTCAAAACAACATTTTTGACAATAACTCGTGAAAGGTTCATGAGAATCCCGTGAAACTTACTGAGCACAAAACTCTCTGACCATATTATTGAATGCCTATAAAAGATTGACGCTCCTCGAATAAATTCCGCATAAAATTCAATGCGCAAGTATGGCTCATCTCACTACAGAACAACGACTCATCATCATTGGACGTTTACAGACTGGACAGTCACAAAGTGTAGTGGCCAGACAATTTAATGTGGTTAGAAGCACCATTAGTCGCCTTTGGAGGCGATTTCAAGAAACTGGCTCAGTGGCAGACCGGCCGCGCAGTGCAAGACTCAGAGTCACAACTCCTGCCGAAGACCGCTTCATACGGCTGCGTCACCTCAGGAATCACTTGCATCTGCGTCCTCCACAGTCCAGTCAATGTCAGCAGCTCGTCGAATTTCAGATCAAACGATCAGGAACCGGCTTCACGACTCTGGTCTTCGGGCTAGAAGACCCTACAGAAGTCCTGTTCTTACGGACCGGCATCGCCAGAACCGACTGCAGTGGGCGAACCAGCATCGTCAATGTACCGTTGGGAATGACTGGAGACGGGTTTGGTTTAGTGATGAATCATTTTTTGTGCTCCAGCGACACGATAGACGGAGAAGAGTTTACCGCAGAGTCCATGAGCGCTACGCCCAGAACAGCGTTGATGAGGCTCCTCCACATGGTGGTAGAGGTGTACTGGTGTGGGGGGGGGGCGATCAACTTTATGGGAAGAAGTGACCTGGTGCAAACTGAAGGACGCCTTAATGCCCAACGATACGTCGCTGAAATTCTTCGTCCTCACGTCCTTCCACTTCTGGCTGCACGAGGGTCGATTTTTCAGCAGGATAACGCTCGACCTCATGTGGCACAACTCACCACCCAGTTCCTCGCTGACAACAACGTCCAGACCATTCCGTGGCCAGCCATGTCATCAGACATGAACCCCATAGAACACTTATGGGATGAACTCGACAGACGACTCCGCCAGCGAGACGTGGCTCCAGCAAATCTCCGACAGTTGCCTCTTGCACTGCTGGAAGAGTGGGCAGCCATTCCACAACAACAGATCCAACGGCTAATCGGATCCATGTCAAGGAGATGTCGTTCTCTGATAGAGGCCAGAAGAGGCCATACACCTTACTGAAACAAAGGCCTCAGTCGCAAAGAATAAAAATCCAAACCAAATTTAATGAAAATCATTTCATTGTTAAAGTCTGAAAGATTCTTCATGCCAAGATTGAAACATAAATTCCGTAAAATAAAATTTTGGTACAAGTTTGAAATTTGATGTTCATTACCACTGCAATAATGTTGCGTTTCTTTTTTTTTTTTTTTTTTTTTTAACAGCCTTTTTTAGTCTAAACAACGTCTGGAAGTCCTCTAAGTACAGCACAAGCACAAAATTAGGATTATATCAGAGCTGTGTGCTTTCTGTGCTTCTCTATGGTGCGGAGAGCTGGAGAGTTACAGAGAAGGAAATGTCGAAATTGTCCTCTTTTCACACAACATGCCTAAGAAATATTCTCCGAATCTTTTGGCCGAATACTATCACCAACCAAGATCTACTTTCTTGGAGCAAGCAAGAGGACATGCATACCATCATATCTGGCAGACGCTGGAGCTGGGTTGGCCATGTCCTCAGAAGAGACCTCGATGCCATCACAAGAACAGCTATGCTATGGACCCCTGAAGGAAAACGAAAGAGAAGCCGACCAAAAACAACTTGGCGGAGGACTGTGGAGGCTGAGATGCAAAGAATGAACCAGAGTTGGGGGACTGTACGAAGGATGGCCGCCGACCGAGCAAAGTGGAATCAATTTGTTGTTGCCCTACAAGACGCCACTAGGCGTAATGGCCACTGACGGCTGTGGTGGGTTTTAATGTTAAGAAGAATGGTGTGCGTATAGTTGTACTTGAGTGAGATCAACTGTGAAGGTCTCTGAGGTAAACAATGGACAACTGTGTAACAGAGTACCTTTCTTGTTACCACCCTACGATCTCACTCTAAGTTATATTCTTTATTGACTAGCGTGACTGAAAGCTACATAAAGTTTCTAGGGTATTGTAAGAGTGTTGTTAAAGAATCTCAATACAAAAACATATATAAACATATACTAATTACTATGATAAACTCAACTAACTCCAGCTGTTAAATTTTATATTTAAAAATTCTTTTGTTAAACTTTATTGGTCCTGAGCCTAAAGTTGTTTTGGTCAGGACTTCAGTTCAATGAGAATCAATTTAGATGGATAGATATATTTACAAATATATATAAAGATATTTACATACAACAGACAATATGTCCATAGTACATTGTTACAATTTTTCAAGTTGATGTTAATTACTCTATTTACTACTGGTACTAGAAGGCAGGTTGGGGATTATCATCATCCCAATGTTCTTTTGTTTCACTAGAATTGTTTATGTTAGTCTTTTGGAGGAACGTTTTTGTCTATACAGGAGATTTTTCTTTATTCGTGATAAGTTGTCCCAGGCCAGATATTGCACTTATCTGGATCCTGGAATCACAGCAGTTATAGTTGGTTTGGCCAGACACTTCAGTCTCCTCTGGTCTTGAACTTCTTTAATACCAACAGGTACTAGAGACTATTAGAAATCGTGCTGAATTTCTCTATCATCGAGTACCAGCACCAGACAAGTGCCAGCAGGAACCCCTGTCGATGCAAGTTATGGTTCTGTCTTAATATCAAACTAATTCCTCCTAATTTACATGTAAACATACATTCAATACAAAAGAACATGGTCAGCTCTCTCTGACAACTCTGCTTCTCCACTTTAGTTTGATGGAACAAATTTGTACCAGTTTTCTTTTTTTCTTCCCTAATGGATGCTACGCTTCTGTCATTTCTACAGTAATCTTTTCCATGCAATAAGATAGGTGTAATGTTCCTGTATGTCCATCATATATATAGTCCTGTAGTTTCAAACTTCTTAGATAGTCCCTTATATGGTGGAGCAACATCTAGGCTATGCCTAAGTCTGCCATGGAACCATTTAATTACAATCTTTTACATGGCCTTTTCTTTTTTTCACACAACCCTTTTTAATTAAAAAGTCAATAAAATAAATCTTACCACATATCAAGGAAATATAAACAAGTAACGATGAATTAGGCAATAGAATATGGCACACTTTCATCACTGCCTCTGTTCAGACTGCGTTCTGTTGTTAGTTAGTTTAAAACAAAGCACAAATCTGCTCATCGCTGCTTGTTCCTCAGAATATTTCGAAAAAATGGCAGCGAGCAGCCTACTATTTCGTTAAAGTAAAAGGCTTTGGCCAATGAGACCAAGCATCTCTTTCATTTGAATGAATCTTTTTTTTTTTTTAAATTATCTCAAACCTCTATGTGTTACTATTACCAACTAGTTTTGTATATTTAGGTTAGCCAATAATATTTCGGCTTCCTTCAAATTTCATCCAATCCACTTCATCGTACTATCTTAGCCTTTCTTTCATCTAATTTTTTCCCCCAAAAAAATGCTATCCAATCTAAGCAGACATGACTTGACCTGACAGTATCTCCGATTCTCTATGTATTATTACCAATATTTGATTATTTAATGGACTATTTAGATAACTAACAACATATTCTTGGTCAACAAGTCTTCAGGTACACGAATATATGATTTTTATGGGGCTAAGTGGCTTGGTTCAAAATTCTATCTTTTTTCTGTTAGTTGTTTATTTTTAAACTACCTGCTGTTCAATTCTTTTTCCATGTACTTTCAAGCTAAATACGAGAGTCTCTCGTAATACACGAGAATTACGTCATTCGCAACAAGAGCTAAGCGTGTTTTCATGACCGTAGTGTCCACATTTTCTAACGTTTACATCGTAATTTGAAAACCGCCTAAGGGCAAGGCTAGCAAGTTGGTTTTATTTTTAGAAATAATGTGAGACGTGATTTGCGTTGGTTATCTATCCGTCCCCCTCCCTTCCACAATGTATTCTAGGCAAATACTTCATTGAACTTGGAAAAGTGGTACGTTTGTCTCAAGGACGAATTTGAAAAATAGGGTACCCTTTATGGTTCGGCCAAAGCGTTATCAAATAATACGCTGAAGGCGTAGGCGACGACTACCATTCTCGCCGAAAATTTGTAGTACTATCCTATCTTTGACTTTATGCACTATACTGTTTTATTCTAATTTAGATATTGTATTTAGAAGTTCACCACATATCTCCCCACTTAGAACAGACTATCATATGTCAGTTCCTACTTCTAAATACACATAGATAAATTTACTACCTATGCCTGGTGACTACTCTGATGTTCGTCATACGGATGTCTGCTTAAAAAATCGGCACCTACATTGGTTTTGCCTGGAATATATTCTATAGTAAACTGGTATGGCTGTAGGAGCAACGACCAACGTAATAATCTAGCATTTTCATGCATTGCTTGTGACAGACACACGAGTGGTTTATGATCTGTTTGGATCTTAAATGATTTACCATAGAGATAAATCTGGAACTTTTTTATAGCCCATATGACAGCTAAACATTCTTTTTCACTTGTTGAATATTTTTGTTCTGCTGAGTTCAACTTACGGCTAGCATACGCTACTGGGGTTAATTCCCCGTCAAGTGAAGTTGACCTTTGTAATAGAGCTGCACCCAACCTATATTACTAGCATCCGTTCTCACAATGAATTCTTGACTTAAGTCAGGTAATTTCAAAATAGGCCTGCTTGTGAGCTTTTACTTCAACTCTTGGTAGGCTAATTCACACTGCGCTGACCAAGTAATTCTATCAGGATTTCCTTTGCGCGTTAAATCAGTCAATGGAGCGCATATGGAGTTACAGTTTTTAAAATACTTTTGGTAGAAACCACATAATGAGACAAAAGATCGCACATCTTTCTTTGTCTGTGGTCTTGGTGCTCTTTTCAACTTCTCCAGGTTCTTGTGGTCAGGGGTCATGTTTCCCTGATGTACTGTGTGTCCCAAGAATTCCAGCTCTTTACATCCAACACAGCATTTCGTCGGTCTAGCTGTCAAATTTGTCTCTCTAAGTCGATTAAACAACATATCCAGAGAGTTAATGTGTTCCTCAAATGTTTCAGTCGCTATGAGAATATCATCCATGAAGTTGGTGATGCATTGATTATTTAGGGGATCCAGTAACTTTCTCATCATCCTCGAAAACACACTCGGTGCATTTTTCAGCCCGAATGGCAACATGTTAAATTCATAATGTCCTTCCGAGGTGCTAAGGGCTAAATAAGGTCTAACCTCCGGCTTTACTGGAATCTGATAGTAGCCTTTGCTCAGATCCACTTTAGAGAAATATTTAGCTTTATTCAGCCTGGCAAACAGCTGATCTTTATCAGGTAATGGATCCACCTGACCTTCCGTGACAGCATTCAGTTTCCTGTAATCTATACACAGTCTGTGTTCTCCAGAGGGTTTTCTTAACAGAACCACACTGGAGCTGTAAGGAGATTCACTGTGCGAGATAATTCCTTCTCTCAACAGATAATCTATCTCCTCCTTCAAAGCTTTTTCCTTAGCGAACGGAATCGAATAGGCTCTCATACAGATTGGTGTTGGGTCTATGAGTTTCATATCATACTCTAATAAATTTGTATGCCTTGGTCGGTCCGTTAACACATCTGTATGATCATTCAGAACCGGTTGAACCCTCTCCCTCGATTTTTCGTTAAGTGCGTACTGATTTTTACCTGTGCAGCGGTCTCACAGGGATGTAAAGGATATTCATGAGAGGTGAGTGGTTCCTTTTTCATTTCCATTGCAACAGACAAGGTCAGTAGGTGTGTCTCCTCCTGGTTTTCTCTATCCAGATATTTTTTCAGGAGATTCACATGATAGATTTTCTCTTTCCCCTTCTTATCTATCTTATAATTTGTTCTAGACACCTTCTCTAGAACTGTATATGGACCTTGCCATCCAATTTGCAATTTATTCTGGCTGCCGGGCAGTAGAATAAGCACCTTCTCTCCCACAACCAATTCTCTGTCCTTCGCTTTTTTATTGTAATAGGCAGCATGCTTTTTCCTGGCTTGTCTCAAATTTTCATTGGCAAGTTTCCAGCCAGTTTTAAGACGAGTGGTCAGCTCGTTCACATATTGATATGATGAAGTAATATTTTCTTCTGCCTTTTCATCGGTCTATGTCCTTAACAAAGAACTAACGCATGAACTTGTTAGATACTCGTGGGACATCCTGAGCCTAGCAGAAGTCAGATGGACAGGATTAGGTGAATCAATAACGGATGATGGTCACAAAATTTGGTTTAGTGGAGATGAGTCTAAACATCAGCATGGAGTAGGTTTTATCGTACATAAAGATAGATTGAACTCTGTCATCAGCTGCACCCCAATAAATAGCAGGCTTATCACCATTCGTATTGCAGCACATCCAAAGAACATCTCCATCATACAGGTATATGCCCCCACTAATGACTATGAGGATGAGGCAATTGATACATTTTATGACAATCTGGATGAAGCAATTAAGAAAATTCCAAAGAAAGATCTTCTCATCGTGTTAGGTGATTGGAATGCTAAAATAGGGCCAGATGCATACGGTCACTGGGCTGGTACAGTAGGGAAATTTGGGACAGGAGAAACCAACGATCGAGGACTAAGGCTACTAGAATTTGCCAGCAACTATAAACTAACCCTTGCAAATACACTATTTCCTCATAAGTTATCAAGAAGAACAACGTGGCATGCCCCAAAAACTGAGATACATGGCCAAATTGATTTTATTCTTGTATCCAAAAGATTCAAGTCCAGTATTAATAAAGCCAAGACTAGGACTTTTCCTGGCGCCGACATTGGTAGTGATCACGACATGGTATTGATGACGCTCAAGCTTAAACTTAAAAAGAACTATAATCAAAACAGATGTTCTCAGTTAAGATTCAATTTAGACAAACTGAAAGATCCAGAAATCGCGGGAATCTTTGAGGCAACTGTTGGAGGAAAATTCGCAGCTCTCAACTTTTTGGAGGATGATATCAACTCAATCACAGAGAACATGAAAGACGTGCTCATTGAATCAGCAACAGAAATACTTGGTAAAAGAAAGAAAATAAACAAACCATGGGTTACAGATGACATTCTAAAGTTATGTGATACACGGCGGGAAATGAAAAAGGTTAAGAAAGAGGTTCCTGAAGCAGCATGGCAATACAGTATGGTGAACAAAAATATTAGGAAGAAAATGAAACAGGCCAAAGAAAAATGGGTAGCTGATCAATGTGAGTCCATTAATACGGGGCTAATAAGAGGTAACAGCAAGGCAGCTTTTGACACATTAAGAAAACTATCAAAACCTCAACAGCCCAGGGTAACTGTCATAGAAGATAGCAATGGGGCTCTGCTCAATGAAAAAACAGCTGTAACGAGAAGGTGGACAGAATATTGTAAAGAATTATATAACTGTAAACTTGATACTGACTTAGGCATATTAAACAACATTAAGTGCGAAAACAGGGAACTCGGAAATGCAGCAATATTACGGGAAGAAGTGGAAGAGGCTATATGTTCGATGAAAGGAGGGAAGTCACCGGGTGTGGATAATATACCAGCAGAGCTCTTGAAATATGGAGGACCAGATATAGTAAAAATCATGGCAACAATTTGCCAGAAGATATGGAGTACAAAAAAATGGCCAAAAGAATGGACGCAGTCATTAGTAATACCGCTTCCAAAGAAAGGAAATCTAAAAATGTGCAAGAACTACAGAACCATTAGCCTTATTAGTCATCCAAGTAAGGTAATGTTAAGGATACTTTTGAACAGAATAAAACAGAAATCAGAAGAAATCTTGTCAGAGGAACAGGCTGGCTTTAGACCAAAAAGAAGTACCTCAGAACAAATCTTCAATATTAGATTACTTATCGAAAAACATCTCCAACATCAACACGATTTATACCATAACTTCATCGATTTCACAAAAGCCTTCGATCGAGTCTGGCATGAAGGCTTATGGCAAGTAATGAGAAAATTCAATTTTGATACCAACATCATAGATATCATTGAAGCACTATACAAGGACGCAAGCAGTGCTGTTTTTGTATGCAACGACATTGGAGAATTTTTCAAAACAACTGTAGGAGTTCGCCAAGGATGTATCCTGTCACCAGTGCTCTTTAATATATATCTAGAACATATTATGCAGGAGGCTCTCTACGATTATAAATCAACCATATCGATTGGAGGCCGACCTCTGTGTAACCTACGTTTTGCTGATGATATTGATCTGATAGCTGGATCAGAATCAGAACTTCAAGACCTTACCTCTAGACTGGAGAAAGTAACAAGAACGTATGGGATGGAAATTAATATAGAAAAAAGCAAGATATTGGTGAATAGCCATAAGAAACATGTTCCGACCAACATTACGTTAAATGGGCAAACGTTAGAAGAAGTTAACACCTTTAAATATCTCGGGTCCACTATATGTAGTGATGGAAGATCAATTAAAGAAATCAAGACAAGACTTGAGATGGCCTCAGCTGCCATGACAAGGTTGAATGTGATCTGGAAAAGTAACATCAGTTTTCCTGTGAAGATCAAATTATACAAATCACTTGTATTATCTATTCTCTTGTATGGGTGTGAGGGCTGGACACTCACTGCAGATACGGAGCGAAGGATTCAGGCTTTCGAGCATAAATGTTATAGAAGAATTTTGCGCATTTGCTATAAAGAGCACAAAACAAATGTCTAAGTTAGAGAGAAGATAAACACCTATGCAGGCCACCAAGAACCACTTTTGTCAATAGTGAAACGTCGAAAGCTTGCCTGGTTTGGGCATGTAACTCGTCATGACTCCCTTTCGAAAACGATCCTTCAGGGAACCGTCGAAGGTAAACGGAGAAGAGGAAGGCAGAGAAAATCCTGGGCTGATAACATCAAAGAATGGGCAGGACACGGTTTTTCCACACTTGTACGCATTGCTGAGGATAGAGAGCAGTGGAGGACCCTGTCTGCTGATGCTTCCACCATGGCACCCCTACGACCCATGACGGGTTACGGGCTGAGATGATGATGATGTCCTTAACAAGGCTTCCAATGGACCTTTTATTGGCCTTCCAAATAACAAGGTTGACGGGGCCATACCGGTTGAACTATGGGGTACCTCCCGATAGGCAAACAGGGCGGCGGGAAGGTATTGGTCCCATGTATCTGATTTTTCATGTGCCAACTTTCTCAGGATCAACATGAGTGTCCTGTTAAATCTTTCCACTTGGCCATTTCCTTGGGGATGGTACGGGCTACAATGAAAGTGTTTGGCTTGAAAGATCCTAACTACTTCTTCCGCTAGTTTCCCCTTGAACTGAGAGCCATTATCAGTCAAGATTTGGTTGGGAAAGCCTAACCTGGTGAAGATTGTGAGTAATGCCTCTGCCACATGCTTCGAATCGATTGATGACAGGGCTACCGCCTCTTCCCACATAGAACAAGTGTCCACCAGAGTCAGAATGTAACTGTTCCTCCTCTTGGTCCGAGTGAGAGGTCCCACAATGTCCACTGCAACTCTTTCAAAAGGTGTTCCCACTATGGTCAAGTCCCCTAAAGTTGCTGGAGCAGTCCAATGTTTTGGAGCTACCCGTTGGCATTCTGGACAGGATTTTACATATCTCTTTATGTCTTCAGTTATCCCTGGCCAGAAATAATGACAAGCTATACGCTGTCCTGTTGCGCTGATCCCCATATGACCACTGAAGGGAATCGCATGCCCTAGTTCTAACACTTTTGTCCTATATGAAATGAGAAGGACCAGCTGTCCATGACCATTGGATCCAGTTCCAGCCTTCCTATAAATCAATTTGTTCTTCATATAGAAGTCTCCCTTGCCTGGAGGTGTATGACATTTGGGCAATTTCTTAAAACAAGGCTTGAGGGTCTTATCCTCCGCCTGTGCCTTCCTCATCTCATCTGGATGGGTATTTATGGGATTATCCTCCTCATTTTTAGACTGTGATCTGGTCTGCACTGTTGCCATGATCACAGGTCTCCTGGGATTCCCCAAGAAGACATATCTACACCCCAATATCAGAGGGTAGATTGGTTCATTTATCACTGCTGCTTTGATGATTCCTTCCGCATATCGCGTTTTCACATTTATCCTGGCGATAAGAACTGTCATGGTCGCTACGTCCTTGGTTGCAGCTTGAATCTCCACAGTTTCTGTGGTGTATTGATCTGCCTGCACCAGGTGAGAACTCACAACTGAATCATAATCTAACCCGTATCATACAAACACCTTATGGTGACTCCATTGCATGTTACTTCTTCACACACTGGGGGGTGGTAAGGTTCCTGTTGTTCAGTAGGGTTGACCTTTACTCCCTTCCTCCCCATTTTCATTGCAGCGAAATTAGGAGTTTTCCTTCTACAATTTTCGGTGTTATGGTTTTCCATCCGACAATTTTTACACCATCTCTTTCCTTGGTTAAAAGGTTTTCTGTCATCATATTTCCTTTCACTGAATTGTGGGGTTTTATTTCTATAATCATGGCGTGACCTATCAAAATGTTGCTTACGTTTATTATTCTGATCTTTGTGGTCAAACCTATTAAAGTTTTGTGGTGCCTTACGATTGTCTACCTGTTTCTTTTTAGTGCCAGCTACCTCTGCTTGGGCTGCCTGATACCTCTCAGCGACATTGAGTAACTCACCCAGCCTCTCTGCACCTTGTTCCATGAGAAACTTTCTCAAGTCTGGAGCCATGGACTCTCTCAGTTGCTCAATAAGGATCATTTCCTTAAGATCTTGGGTTTTCTCCAGAGCAGTCCATTTCTCCAAGTAGGTCTCTAACCGTGCAGAGAACTGGTGATAGGTCTCACCCGTCAGTAGTTTGGCATTCCTAAATTTTTTTCTATAAAATTCTCCATTTTTTCATATCTTAACAAAAGAGCCTGATTTAATATGTCGTAATTGTCTTGGTCATCTCTGCTCATCTGGCAAAAACTTCATAAGCCGTTCCCCTAAAACCCTGGGATAACTTGAGGCTCCACCTCTCTCTCTCTCTCTCTAACCCATATGTAGTAGCCAAAAGCTCAAATCTACTTAAATACCCTTCTATGTCATCATCTTTCTCAACAAAATGGTCTACATGAAAACCCAAAGCTGAGGTTGAGGCTCCCCGACTAGCAGTGGCATCTGAGGCAAAGGGGCTGGCACCATTTTCAGGAGCATGGCCTTGAAATTCCAACTCTCTTAGTCGTAGCTCGTGCTCCCTTTGTAACTTCTTCTCCTTTTCTGCTTCCCTCTCTGCAGCTTGTCTCTTCTCTTCTCTTTCTGCACCTACTTTTCTTTCCTCTGCTTCTCTTTCAGCTTTTCTCTTCTAATTGGAGCCTTTTAATCTCCGCCTCCCTATCTGCCTCCAATGTCCTAGCGTCAGCCTCAATCTGCAGCCTTTTAATTTCTTTTTCAGCCTCTAACTTTCTTTCTGCTTATTTCTCTAATCTTTTATCTTCTCGGGCAATAAATTTGTCCACCTCTGAAGTTACATACTGGACCAGCTCTGGTCCATCCATGCCCATCTCTTTAGCAGTCTGCACCGCGGCAGATCTGAACTTGGCCAAATCAGCCATTCTAACTCAAGCAGGTCTAATAAGGTTCTAAGACAATCCTAAACTTATCTAAAATAAATACCAACTATAATTAACTAATTACTACTGGCTGTGACAACCTATCACTGTAAATCTCCTCTTAATTAATTTTATCTTTTTAGGGTGTGTTCCTAACTTCCACCAACACTAGTAATACAATCTTGAATTTATATACTACTGCTAATTTTTATTCCTGGAGTTAGTTAATATATGCTGTATGAGATTCCTATTTCAAACATTCATCTATATATGCCAAATTCAAATCCCGGACTTAGAGACCCCAATATATGTGGTGGGTTTTGATGTTAAGAAGAATGGTGTGCGTATAGTTGTACTTGAGTGAGATCAACTGTGAAGGTCTCTGAGGTAAACAATGGACAACTGTGTTACAGAGTACCTGTCTTGTTACCACCCTACGATCTCACTCTAAGTTATATTCTTTATTGACTAGCGTGACTGAAAGCTACATAAAGTGTCTAGGGTATTGTAAGAGTGTTATTAAAGAATCTCAATACAAAATCATATATAAACATATACTAATTACTATGATAAACTCAACTAACTCCAGCTGTTAAATTTTATATTTAAAAATTCTTTTGTTAAACTTTATTGGTCTTGAGCCTAAAGTTGTTTTGGTCAGGACTTCAGTTCAATGAGAATCAATTTAGATGGATAGATATATTTACAAATATATATAAAGATATGTACATACAACAGACAATATGTCCATAGTACATTGTTACAATTTTTCAAGTTGATGTTAATTACTCTATTTACTACTGGTACTAGAAGGCAGGTTGGGGATTATCATCATCCCAATGTTCTTTTGTTTCACTAGAATTGTTTATGTTAGTCTTTTGGAGGAACGTTTTTGTCTATACAGGAGATTTTTCTTTATTCGTGATAAGTTGTCCCAGGCCAGATATTGCACTTATCTGGATCCTGGAATCACAGCAGTTATAGTTGATTTGGCCAGACACTTCAGTCTCCTCTGGTCTTCAACTGCTTTAATACCAACAGGTACTAGAGACTATTAGAAATCGTGCTGAATTTCTCTATCATCGAGTACCAGCACCAGACAAGTGCCAGCAGGAACCTTTGTCGATGCAAGTTATGGTTCTGTCTTAATATCAAACTAATTCCTGCTAATTTACATGTAAACATACATTCAATACAAAAGAACATGGTCAGCTCTCTCTGACAACTCTGCTTCTCCACTTTTAGTTTGATGGAACAAATTGTACCAGTTTTCTTTTTTTCTTCCCTAATGGATGCTACGCCTCTGTCATTCCTGCAGTAATCTTTTCCATGCAATAAGATAGGTGTAATGTTCCTGTATGACCATCATATATATAGTCCTGTAGTTTCAAACTTCTTAGATAGTCCCTTATATGATGGAGCAACATCTAGGCTATGCCTAAGTCTACCATGGAACCATTTAATTACAATCTTTTACATGGCCTTTTTTTCACACAACCCTTTTTAATTAAAAAGTCAATAAAATCAATCTTACCACATATCAAGGAAATATAAACAAGTAACGATGAATTAGGCAATAGAATATGGCACACTTTCATCACTGCCTCTGTTCAGACTGCTTTCTGTTGTTAGTTAGTTTAAAACAAAGCACAAGTCTGCTCATCGCTGCTTGTTCCTCAGAATATTTCGAAAAAATGGCAGCGAGCAGCCTACTATTTCGTTAAAGTAAAAGGCTTTGGCCAATGAGACCAAGCATCTCTTTCATTTGAATGAATCTTTTTTTTTTAAATTTATCTCAAACCTCTATGTGTTACTATTACCAACTAGATTTGTATATTTAGGTTAGCCAATAATATTTCGGCTTCCTTCAAATTTCATCCAATCCACTTCATCGTACTATCTTAGCCTTTCTTTCATCTAATTTTTTCCCAAAAAAATATGCTATCCAATCTAAGCAGACATGACTTGACCTGACAGTATCTCCGATTCTCTATGTATTATTACCAATATTTGATTATTTAATGGACTATTTAGATAACTAACAACATATTCTCGGTCAACAAGTCTTCAGGTACACGAATATATGATTTTTATGGGGCTAAGTGGCTTGGTTCAAAATTCTATCTTTTTTTCTATGTTAGTTGTTTTTTTTTTAAACTACCTGCTGTTCAATTCTTTTTCCATGTACTTTCAAGCTAAATACGAGAGTCTCTCGTAATACACGAGAATTACGTCATTCGCAACAAGAGCTAAGCGTGTTTTCATGACCGTAGTGTCCACATTTTCTAACGTTTACATCGTAATTTGAAAACCGCGTAAGGGCAAGGCTAGCAAGTTGGTTTTATTTTTAGAAATAATGTGAGACGTGATTTGCGTTGGTTATCTATCCGTCCCCCTCCCTTCCACAATGTATTCTAGGCAAATACTTCATTGAACTTGGAAAAGTGGTACATTTGTCTCAAGGACGAATTTGAAAAATAGGGTACCCTTTTTGGTTCGGCCAAAGCGTTATCAAATAATACGCTGAAGGCGTAGGCGACGACTACCATTCTCGCCGAAAATTTGTAGTACTATCCTATCTTTGACTTTATGCACTATACTGTTTTATTCTAATTTAGATATTGTATTTAGAAGTTCACCACAACTGCTTTGACGGTCGGCGGCTAAGGATCAAAGAAGAAAGAAGAATATATATATATATATATCATCATCATGTGACGTATTCTTTCCAGAACGTTGTCTCCATTACAGCTGCTCTGAACGCATCACGATTCTGGGCAAGTCGACCTGCATCAGCCAAAGACAAGTTCAGACTCTCTGTGATGTCCTGGGTCCACCGTCGTCTAGGTCGACCCCTTCCCCTTTTTCCAGGGACCATGCCTTCCATCACTGTTTTTTCCAGACTATTATGTCTTTTTATATGACCGAAAAATTTCAGCTTCCTTATTGCGATGGTATTTAGTAGCCAATGTTCCTGTACATTTAGTGAGTGCAGTACTTCTCTGTTGGTCTTTTTTTCTGTCCAGGGTATTCTCAACATCCTTCTGTAGCATTTCATTTCGAATGATGTAATCTTTTTTGGAACTGTTTTATTGAGTGTCCAAGTCTCGCAGCCGTATGTTGCTACTGGGAATATACATGCTCTGATCAGTTGTAACTTTGTTTCTTTGCTTGTGCCTTGCCATAGGTTTTTCATCTGTATTAGTTTATGTGAAGCAATTGCAAGTCTTCTTTTAATTTCTACTGCACAGTCGCCAGAGCTGTTGATGATTGATCCTAAGTATTCGAATTCATTAACACTTTCCAGTTCTTCGTTATCAATTTCAAATTCTCGTTTGGTCTTTACTTTGTCTGCTGTCAATACTTTGGTCTTCTTGGTGTTTAGGTATAGATTCTGGGCCTCGCTGTGTTTTTTGGTGGACAGAAGTAATTGTTCAAGTCCTTCTGGGTTGGTCGATAGGAGGACTGTGTCGTCAGCATATCTGATTTCCGGGATCTGGTACCCGCCGATGTTAAATGAGTATATATATATATATATATATATATATATATATATATATATATATATATATATATATAGAGAGAGAGAGAGAGAGAGAGAGAGAGAGAGAGAGAGAGAGAGAGAGAGAGAGAGAGAGAGAGAGAGATGAATAATTATATTGAAAACGATATTCCAGAGAAATGTTAAAAGCAAACGCCCAAAAAAATCATATTGGTGTAAATGGCAAGAAAGCATCGAGAGACGAACTACCTATGCAATCTGTTTGAGAGACCGATCAAGTTACGGCAAAGTCTTTCTTACTCTTTATTTGAGACATCTTTATCGTTTCTCTTACATCTTCTTGCCCTGGGTATCTGTTAGTGATTTCTCCAACCGAAAGCTCACAATGCGTAGGGCAATTTCACGATCCGTTATATCGTTACTAGAGAGCTAGTCCTTTAATATGCAGGATTTTGTTAAGCTGAGAAGTGTGGAAGTGTCACTTCTTTGGTCTAGGAAACCTCACGGGTGAACATAAATCTGGCGGCAGATGTAGAAAGCAAGGACAGAGTATCTAGTGTGCTATACTTGCAAGTTCAATATGATTGGTTTTGTAGGAGTGCTTAAATTAAAATCTGTTGCACGATAGGTTTTCCAAGCTCGTAGTAATTTGCGCATTGAGTGATTGACAATCTGGCTCGATGTGGAACACAAGAAAATAGTGAAGCGGGGGTCATGATCTGTGCTATATCAAGAAATAGAGGATCGCGGAGCGAATTGTGTAGTGACAAAGTTTCAAGGAGGGAAACGGAGAATGAACGAATGTAAGAGTTAGGATATTATGTATAAAAGACTGAAAAAACAACCGAATGAATATAAGAATATAAATTCGTCACAAGAACAATGCCCAAGCGTAATGTTTGTAATCAGCGCTACTTAGGACCTCACTGAATCAGTCACCAGAAACAAAGGCTTCACCCTGTGTTTTACCTCGATATCATTATCAGTATCAAGTGGCTTTCCAATCGGAAGTGGTAATCATGTCGCTCGAATTCCTGTAGGCTATGGTATCTTGAATTTACTGCTTTCTGTTTTTGACTGATCGGAAAATAGCATATTTAAAGACTTTATTGGAACCAGACCAAGAAGAAGACAGCCAATAGGATAGTACGGCGCTCTCTCTGGCAAGCCTCTATACCCCAGGGTAGAAGAGGAGTGACTTAGTAAATACTATCATGTCTCGTGAACTATAACCCAAAACATAACTCTACAGGAACATAACATGAAGTAACCAACTAAAAACGCCACCTTTCAGCTTATCCCAAGAAGTATTCAAACATCAAGTGACTTACAGAAAACCACCTGATAAATATAATTCTGATATTAACACTGTGCTTCTAGCACCAGATCAGGGCAACAACCATGGAAAATGAAACTTAGATCACCACCAGTGATATGAGATATCTGCGAAAAGTGACTAATACACGGTGTCCCTAAAATCCTTGTGCAAATTTAAACTTCAGTAACTTTAGATGGAAACATGATAGAAGCACGCTGTAAACTTCATTTAAAACGTAATTTATCCAGTTTTGACACAGCACAGTTCATATTTTTAGGCTTTAAAATAATTACCATCTTTCGTGACATATCATGCAGTCCGATTTTCTAGCACACAGTAAACCTTTCCTTTTTCTGTCACCATTTTCAATCAGTTACAGGATTTTTAAAAATTAACTCAGTATTGATAATACTAACATTTAACAAATGTATACATTATGCTTTTATATGCTGTTTATATCGCAATTCAGTCATGTGTACATCCAAAGTTATTATAGTTTAAAATTGCACAATTACTTTTGGGACACCCTGTAGAAAAAGTCATATATATATATATATATATATATATATATATATATATATATATATATATATATATATATATATATATATATATATATATATATATATATATATATATATATGTATATATACGAGGGTCGTTCACGTCAAACCGGGACTTTTTGTTCTGGAAGTACAGGAAGGAATGCTAGCGTGGTGGTACTACTGACAGTAGTAAGAAACAAGTGTGACCTACTCGTTTTACCGTTACCGTTACCGTAAGCTGGCGTACGCGTCACGGGTCAGTCCCTGATAGATAATAAAAATGGCGGACAACAGAGTTAGTGCACGTTGGGTGCCAAGACAGCTTTCCGCTTTTGACCGGCAGAGAAGAGTTCAAGTCTGCACTGAGTTGAAGGATCGATTTGGCAGGGAAGGCCAGAATTTTCTTAATCGCTTCATTACGTGTGATGAAACCTGGGTGCATCATTTCACTCCGGAATCAAAACGAGCATCCATGCAGTGGAAGCATACGGACTCACCACCACCCAAAAAATTTCGGAAAATTGCGTCTGTTCGGAAAGTGATGGCGAGTGTTTTCTGGGACAGATGTGGCATTATTCACGTGGATTTTCTATCCCGTGGTGCCACAATCAACAGTGAAGAGTACTGTCGCATTCTAAGTAATGTGCATAACCATCTGCGGAAAAAACGGCCTCGTTTGATAAAAAAAAGGAGTCCTGTTTCTACAGGATAACGCACGACCACATACCGCTCACCGCACCACGTGCAAATTACAGCAACTCTGGTGGGAGGTATTGCCACATCCCCCTTACAGCCCAGACCTCGCTCCGAGCGACTTCCACTTGCTTGGACCCCTGAAAGAGTTCCTGGGAGGTCAGCATTTTAGCACTGATGACGAAGTGAAGCAATGTCCTGCGATGGTTCAGGAGTACTGACATATCTTTCTACGCTAAAGCTTTTCAAGCATTAATTAAACGCTGGGATAAGTGTATAAATGTTGCAGGGGATTATATCGAAAAATAAATGGCAATTTCACTCCTACAAATTTGTTCTTTTAGTTTGTACAAACAAAAGTCCCGGTTTGACTTGAACGACCCTCGTATATATATATATATATATCGTGACGGTATAGCCTCCCCTGCTTTGCAGTAGTGGTCCAACAGTGGCCAAAACTCAAGAGTATCTGATATGGGCTTCAAAGGTATCTACCTTCGTAAGATTACTCTTGGCAGAGATGCAGATAGAAGGGTGATGACACGTCTATTACAAAGTGAGTGTGGTAAAATCTGCGAGGATAATTACTCATTTCTATGGATTTTAGTCATAAAAACAACAATAAATAAAACCAGCCCGATTGTGTCTGACGGAATTGCTCTCACACGCCCGCCACTGCCTTTTGTGCAGTGCGAAAAGCCTATAGCATATATAATATACAACGCGCTGCATTTTCGGTTTCGCCAACGTACTACCGATGTTTAAACTTGTAAGATCTGCTGCATACACGGCCGCCTAACCGATAAAATTAATTAATTGGCGGAAGAGCGCCGCACAATACTATCTGAATTAACGTAATATTTTGTTTTTAACAGGTTAATCAGTAGTAAGTCTTACAATTTGGTAGGGAAACACGATAAAATACAAATCATAAAACCCAACTTGTTAACCCGCCACGTCTACACCCGATTTGCCTGCCACACTCTGCCATGCGTATCTACACGCGGCGGCAAACGCCATCGGAGGCAAACACACAGACAGTTTGTCCCCACTCGTTGTAGAATTACTGGCGTCACTAAAACAAGTAGTATTTGAATCCCATAGGCTAAGCGGGAGAGGAGAAAGGAGGAAATGGTGGTCTTGTGTAAAATCTTATTTGACGAACGAACAGTGACAAAAATGAAAATCTTTATTAATAGGAAACTGAACATAAAACTTATATGATAAGATAGCTGAGACTCCCCTAAGCAAGAATATGTTTTAAATACTATGATAGCCCCAGTATTAGTGAAGTTATGAAGGAAAAATAAAATGTCCAAGACGGTAGACCAGACAGATAGTCAACCCTACTTGAATTTTTCATAACGTTAAGGGACGATCGCGTAGAAAGAGGCATTGAGGTGAATATTCAAATTCGCTTGAGTACAGAGAGTATAGGGTGAGAAGGGGGGGCGATAGTAATTTGGTTATCAACGAAACATTTTTGTTGTAATGGCAACTAACATAGGCTAGCCAATTAAATAGCAGACGCGGTGTAGTTTGGAATTGTTTTTTTGTTTTTCAAAACTGCCTTTTGAAATCTGGTAGTCGCCAGCTTCTGATTGGCTAGTAGTACCCAATATTAGCAAGGGGTTTTCCTTATTCAATTGCCAGTTGTCAAAAATAACTTACATTAAACATTTTGCTGAGATTCAGCTGTGGTAAATTTAAAGTAAAATAAATATTTCCCAGCCTGAGACCAGTGCAGAGTGAAACTGCGGCCATTGCTTTGCAAGTCAGCATCATTTGTTTATATTTCTTGAATTGTGGTAAGGACGATTTATGAATTATTCTGTTTAATTCCACAGCAAACAAAATTGGGTATTGATATTGAGGAAAAATGAAGAACATGTCGGTAGTAGACATTGTTGAGTCCTCATCTTAAAATGTATCTAATTGATGTATGTTGTCATGATTATGCTGTTATATTATTATAGTAGTAAGCCTCTGTGTTCTATGAACACTATTTACATGCCTGAAGCATTTATAATATAAAAAGAAAAGAGAAAATCATACCAACGGAAATGTGGTTACCCCACATTATTGTATTGAGGAAAAAAGATGTAAAGGTACAGTGGCGTATCTGCCATAGGGACCTGAGGTGTGGTCACAGCAAGGAGGGAGTCAAACAAAGTTAGGGGCTTGTGCACATGTACGGCACGCAAGGCTGACCCCATATCCTGGTAGGAAAATATTAAATAATCTCAGTGAGTAGATGTAAAGCCTGGGTATCCTTTTGTTCCAGCGTTTTATTCCCTGTTACCGACTGGTGGCAGGAAGCCAGCTGAAAGTGAATACAGCCCTCAAGCCTCCATCCAGTCATTTCTACTATTATAAGAACACGGAGGAGCTTGAACGAGTGAAAGAGTCTGCATCTTCAGGAGAGAATTTCCTTATAAATAACCCCAGGTGATGTGCCATACATCTGGGTACATCTGACACTTTTTGTAAAAAAGTAACATTCACTGAGTTTCCCTATGATATTCAGGAATTTCAAGGGGTATGATGACACAACAGCCCCTCATACACAGTGACTCTCCCTTTATAGGATTACAGTTGTAGCTGTGAACTGTTCTTTCAGTGAAAAATATATCTTGACTTTATTTGTGTGGACAGAAAGTCCAGTTGTTTTATTACCCTCTTTTCTGTAAACTATCTTGTCCTTATTTTCAAGACCTGTCCAAAAGATATAACTGGACAGGCAGATTAAATTGTAATATTCAGTTCAAAAGAAAACTTAACACCTGTTTTATTAACTTTCTCATAGAAAAGTAAAGTGTTTGTGTGTTGTGTACTATCATCTCATTTCTCCCCTAGACAATAGGTACATCATACACCCTACACTAGAGCCAACAGAGAGACCGTGTGAGATCTAGGGAGGTAGCGTTAGGTTCCCTGTACACAATTCATCATCATCATTTATAGAATCAGGGACCTACATTTGCTTGACCTCGCACGGTTACTGCATACACTTATTTCATTCTTTGTTAGGATACCATCATAACCTCCCCAGCAAATCATTTTATTTGCTACATAATTGGGGGCTCGTCCGGGATTGAACTTTCTACATAAATTGGGGACAGTCTAATTTTCCCAGGAAATCCCCATATAATATATTTGCCCAAGATTTTGGGAAGTCAAGAAAGTGTCAGAAACCCAGATTTAATTAAATAAATTTATAATTAGTTATATTTAGAAACTTTGTTGGTACATTTTTCAGGATGGCAGATCTGGCCAAGTTTCGCTCTGCAGCTGTGCAAGCGGCGAGAGATATGAATATGGAGGGACAAATTTTGGTTGATTATGTCACCTCAGAATGTGACAAATTTATTACTAGGGAAGAACATAGGTTAGCTGAGGAAAGGAGAGTGCAGTTAGAAGATGCTAGGGAGACTAAGAAATTAGAGGCTGATCGAGAGGCTGAGATAAAGAGGCTGCAGTTGGAGGAGAAGAAACTTGAGGCTGAGAAGGAGGCAAAGAAACTTGAACTCGAGGCTGAGAAGGAGGAAAAACGTCTACACAGGGAGGCGGAACGAGAGAAAGAAGAAAGAAGATTGGAGGCGGAAAAGGAAGATAAACGGTTACAGAGGGAACATGAGTTACGACTAAGGGAGCTAGAGCTACAAGGCCATGCTCCGGAAAATGGAACTAGCCCTTCCACTTCCGACTCCGCTGCAAGCCAGGGGGCCTCCTCATCAGCCATGGGGTTCCACTTAGATTATTTTATAGAAAAAGATGATGATATTGAGTCGTATCTAAGCAGATACGAAATATTAGCCACTACTTATGGGTTGGAAAGAGAAAAATGGGGAGTAAAGTTGTCTCAAGGACTTCGCGGTACAGCTTACGAAGTTTTTTCTAAAATGAGTAGGGGTGACCAGGACAACTATGACATGTTGAAGCAAGCTCTTCTGTTAAGATACGAAAAGAACGGAGAATTTTATAGAAAGAAATTTAGGAATGCCAGGCTACTGTCGGGTGAGACCTATCACCAGTTCTCCGCCCGGTTGGAAACGTATATGGAGAAATGGGCTTCTTTGGGGAAAACCCAAGATCTCAAAGAGATGATACTCATTGAGCAGATGAGAGAGTCCATGGCTCCAGACATGAGAAAGTTTCTCATGGAACAGGGTGCGGAGAGACTGGAGGAAATAATAAATGTCGCTGAAAGGTATCATGCAGCCCAGGCAGAGGTAGCTGGTATTAAAAAGAAACCAGTAGATCAGTTTAAGGCTCCTCAAACCCATAATAAATTTGATAACAGAGGTAAGCAGAACTTCGATAGGCCTCGAAATGATTATAAAAATAAAACCGCACAATTCAAGGACAGAAGGAATGAGGAAAGAAAACCTCATCATCAAAGTAGATGGTATTGTACTTATTGTAAGAAGGAGGGACATGACATTAAGTATTGTAAAAGTAAACCTGCTGGATTTGCTGCTATGAAAAGGGGAAAACAGGAGGGAAAGGACAAACCTGCTGAACAGCAGGAACCTTATCACCCCCCAGTTTGCGAGGATGTTGTATGCAATGATGTCACCATAAGGTGCCTCTATGATACAGGTTTGGATTTTGAGGCTGTGGTGAGCTCGCACTTGGTGAACCCAGATCAGTATACCACAGAAACAGTGGAGATACAAGGGGCGACCAAGGACCTACCCCTCATGAAACTTCCCATTGCCAGGATACAAGTGAAGACTCGCTATGTGGAAGGGATAATCAGAGCAGCAGTGATAGACGCACCCATCTACCCTCTGATATTGGGGTGTCGTTATGTCTACTTGGGAAATCCAACGAGACCTGTGGTCTTGGCAGCAGTCCAGACCCGATCACAATCCAGAAAGGAAGAAGATGAACCTATAAATACTCATCCCGAAGAGATGAGAAAGGCACAGGCTGAAGATAAGTCACTGAAGCCGTGCTATAAGAAACTCCCAAAGAGCCATACTCCTCCAAATAAAGGAGAATTCTATATGAAGAATAAATTGCTATACAGGAAGGCCGGCACTGGTGCAGCTGGTCATGGTCAGCTGGTCCTTCCTAAATCATATAGAGAAAAAGTGATGGAGTTAGGTCATGCTATCCCCTTCAGTGGTCACATGGGGATTAGTGCAACAGGACAGCGTATAGCTTGTCATTATTAATGGAAGACATAAAGAGATACGTACACTCCTGCCCCGAATGCCAGAGAGTAGCTCCAAAGCATTGGACTGCTCCCGCAACTCTTGGGGAAATGCCCATAGTGGGAACCCCTTTTGAGAGAGTTGCTGTGGATATTGTGGGACCTCTCACTCGGACCAAGAGGAGGAACAGTTACATCCTTACTCTGGTAGACACTTGTTCTATGTGGGGAGAGGCGGTAGCCCTGTCATCAATCGATTCGAAACATGTGGCAGAGGCATTACTTACGATATTCACAAGGTTAGGTTTCCCGCATCAAATCTTGACAGATAATGGCTCTCAGTTCAAGGGGAAACTAACTGAAGAGGTGTTCAGGTTGTTTCAAGCCAAGCACTTTCACTGTAGCCCGTACCATCCCCAAGGGAACGGCCAGGTAGAGAGGTTCAATGGGACTCTCATTTCTATCCTGAGAAAGCTGGCACATGAGAAACCTGAAACGTGGGACCACTACTTGCCCGCCGCCCTGTTTGCGTACCGGGAAGTACCACATAATTCCACCGGAATGGCCCCCGCAACACTGTTATTTGGTAGGCCAATAAAAGGTCCGTTAGAAGCTTTGTTAAGGACCTGGACTGATGAGAAGGCAGAGGAGACTGTTACCTCATCTTATCAATACGTGAACGAACTGACCAATCGTTTACAAACCGGTTGGAAACTGGCAAATGAAAATTTGAGACAAGCCAGGAAAAAGCATGCTGCTTATTATAATCGAAAAGCGAAGGATAGGGAACTTGCTGTGGGGGAGAAGGTACTTCTTCTATTGCCCAGCAGCAATAATAAACTTCAGATCGGATGGCAAGGACCATACACAGTTTTGGAAAAGGTATCCAGAACCAATTATAAGATAGACAAAAAGGGAAAGGAAAAAGTCTATCATGTGAACCTGTTGAAGAAATATCTGGACAGACAAATCCAGGAAGGGACACACTTATTGGCCTTGTCTATTGCAACCGAAATGAAAAATGACCCTCTCTCCTCATTTGAATATCCACTGAAAACCAGTGAAACGTTTGAGCAGGTGAAAATCAGCAATCACTTGACAAAAGGGCAGAAGGAGAAGGTTCGACAGATCCTTGAGAAACATACAGATGTGTTGACAGATAAACCGGGTAACACCCATTTGTTGGAATATGATATGAAACTACTAGACCAAACACCTATCTGTATGAGGCCCTATTCTATTCCATTCGCTAAGGAGAAAGCTTTAAAAGAGGAGATAGATTATTTGTTACAAGAAGGGATTATTTCTCATAGTGAGTCTCCTTATAGTTCCTGCGTGGTTCTGTTGCGGAAACCATCGGGAGAACATAGACTGTGTATAGATTACAGGAAACTGAATGCTGTCACAGAAGGTCAGGTGGATCCATTACCTGATACTACTCAACTATTTGCCAGGCTGAACAAGGCAAAATATTTTTCTAAGGTGGATCTTAGCAAGGGCTATTACCAAATTCCAGTAAAGCCTGAGGTTCGACCTTATTTAGCATTTAGCACCTCGGAAGGTCATTATGAGTTCAACATGTTGCCGTTTGGGTTGAAAAATGCTCCGAGTGTGTTTTCAAGGATGATGCGAAAACTGCTGGATCCCCTGAAAAATCCATGTATTTCGAATTTTATGGACGATATCCTCATTGCTACGGAAACATTTGAGGAACACGTTACCTCTTTGAATATGCTGTTAGATAGACTCAGAGAGGCTAACTTAACCGCCAGGCCAACAAAATGTTGTATAGGTTGTAAAGAGTTGGAATTCTTGGGACATACTGTGCATCAGGGTAGCATGACCCCTGATCCCAAGAATCTGGAAAAATTGAAAAAAGCTCCTCGACCCCAAACAAAGAAAGACGTGCGATCTTTCGTGTCGTTGTGTGGTTTTTACCAAAAGTACATTAAAAATTTTAACTCTATATGTGCTCCGCTGACAGATTTAACTCGTAAAGGTCAACCTGATAAAATAATTTGGTCTGCTCAGTGCGAATTAGTTTACCAAGAGTTGAAGGAAAAACTTACAAGCAGGCCAGTATTGCAATTGCCTGACTTAACTCAAGAATTTATTGTGAGAAGTGACGCAAGCAATGTGGGCCTAGGTGCTACATTGTTGCAAAGGTCTTCCTCACCAGATGGGGAATTGAAACCAGTCGCTTATGCTAGCCGCAAGTTGAACAAGGCGGAAAAAAATTATTCAACAAGTGAAAAGGAATGTCTCGCTTTGATATGGTCTATAAAGAAATTTCAGATTTATTTATATGGCAGGACATTTGTGGTCCAAACGGATCATTCACCTCTTGTGTTCCTGTCACAAGCGAAGCATGAAAATTCCAGATTATTGAGATGGTCTTTATTACTGCAGCCATACTCATTCCGGATAGATTATATCCCGGGTCCGACGAATGTGGGTGCCGACTTTTTAAGCAGACATCCATGTGATGAAAATCAGAGAAACGCATAAGACTTCATTGAGCTAAGTTATCTCGCAGATAATAACCTGCATAGTGATGCATGTTTAAGAGGGGAGGTGTGTGGTAAAATCTGCGAGGATAATTACTCATTTCTATGGATTTTAGTCATAAAAACAACAATAAATAAAACCA
This sequence comes from Oreohelix idahoensis, assembly GCA_024509875.1. Classification (NCBI taxonomy): domain Eukaryota; kingdom Metazoa; phylum Mollusca; class Gastropoda; order Stylommatophora; family Oreohelicidae; genus Oreohelix; species Oreohelix idahoensis. Next base: position 98,019 of record JAMPIV010022624.1, read on the forward strand.
GCCCGATTGTGTCTGACGGAATTGCTCTCACACGCCCGCCACTGCCTTTTGTGCAGTGCGAAAAGCCTATAGCATATATAATATACAACGCGCTGCATTTTCGGTTTCGCCAACGTACTACCGATGTTTAAACTTGTAAGATCTGCTGCATACACGGCCGCCTAACCGATAAAATTAATTAATTGGCGGAAGAGCGCCGCACAATACTATCTGAATTAACGTAATATTTTGTTTTTAACAGGTTAATCAGTAGTAAGTCTTACAATTTGGTAGGGAAACACGATAAAATACAAATCATAAAACCCAACTTGTTAACCCGCCACGTCTACACCCGATTTGCCTGCCACACTCTGCCATGCGTATCTACACGCGGCGGCAAACGCCATCGGAGGCAAACACACAGACAGTTTGTCCCCACTCGTTGTAGAATTACTGGCGTCACTAAAACAAGTAGTATTTGAATCCCATAGGCTAAGCGGGAGAGGAGAAAGGAGGAAATGGTGGTCTTGTGTAAAATCTTATTTGACGAACGAACAGTGACAAAAATGAAAATCTTTATTAATAGGAAACTGAACATAAAACTTATATGATAAGATAGCTGAGACTCCCCTAAGCAAGAATATGTTTTAAATACTATGATAGCCCCAGTATTAGTGAAGTTATGAAGGAAAAATAAAATGTCCAAGACGGTAGACCAGACAGATAGTTAACCCTACTTGAATTTTTCATAACGTTAAGGGACGATCGCGTAGAAAGAGGCATTGAGGTGAATATTCAAATTCGCTTGAGTACAGAGAGTATAGGGTGAGAAGGGGGGGCGATAGTAATTTGGTTATCAACGAAACATTTTTGTTGTAATGGCAACTAACATAGGCTAGCCAATTAAATAGCAGACGCGGTGTAGTTTGGAATTGTTTTTTTGTTTTTCAAAACTGCCTTTTGAAATCTGGTAGTCGCCAGCTTCTGATTGGCTAGTAGTACCCAATATTAGCAAGGGGTTTTCCTTATTCAATTGCCAGTTGTCAAAAATAACTTACATTAAACATTTTGCTGAGATTCAGCTGTGGTAAATTTAAAGTAAAATAAATATTTCCCAGCCTGAGACCAGTGCAGAGTGAAACTGCGGCCATTGCTTTGCAAGTCAGCATCATTTGTTTATATTTCTTGAATTGTGGTAAGGACGATTTATGAATTATTCTGTTTAATTCCACAGCAAACAAAATTGGGTATTGATATTGAGGAAAAATGAAGAACATGTCGGTAGTAGACATTGTTGAGTCCTCATCTTAAAATGTATGTAATTGATGTATGTTGTCGTGATTATGCTGTTATATTATTATAGTAGTAAGCCTCTGTGTTCTATGAACACTATTTACATGCCTGAAGCATTTATAATATAAAAAGAAAAGAGAAAATCATACCAACGGAAATGTGGTTACCCCACATTATTGTATTGAGGAAAAAAGATGTAAAGGTACAGTGGCGTATCTGCCATAGGGACCTGAGGTGTGGTCACAGCAAGGAGGGAGTCAAACAAAGTTAGGGGCTTGTGCACATGTACGGCACGCAAGGCTGACCCCATATCCTGGTAGGAAAATATTAAATAATCTCAGTGAGTAGATGTAAAGCCTGGGTATCCTTTTGTTCCAGCGTTTTATTCCCTGTTACCGACTGGTGGCAGGAAGCCAGCTGAAAGTGAATACAGCCCTCAAGCCTCCATCCAGTCATTTCTACTATTATAAGAACACGGAGGAGCTTGAACGAGTGAAAGAGTCTGCATCTTCAGGAGAGAATTTCCTTATAAATAACCCCAGGTGATGTGCCATACATCTGGGTACATCTGACACTTTTTGTAAAAAAGTAACATTCACTGAGTTTCCCTATGATATTCAGGAATTTCAAGGGGTATGATGACACAACAGCCCCTCATACACAGTGACTCTCCCTTTATAGGATTACAGTTGTAGCTGTGAACTGTTCTTTCAGTGAAAAATATATCTTGACTTTATTTGTGTGGACAGAAAGTCCAGTTGTTTTATTACCCTCTTTTCTGTAAACTATCTTGTCCTTATTTTCAAGACCTGTCCAAAAGATATAACTGGACAGGCAGATTAAATTGTAATATTCAGTTCAAAAGAAAACTTAACACCTGTTTTATTAACTTTCTCATAGAAAAGTAAAGTGTTTGTGTGTTGTGTACTATCATCTCATTTCTCCCCTAGACAATAGGTACATCATACACCCTACACTAGAGCCAACAGAGAGACCGTGTGAGATCTAGGGAGGTAGCGTTAGGTTCCCTGTACACAATTCATCATCATCATTTATAGAATCAGGGACCTACATTTACTTGACCTCGCACGGTTACTGCATACACTTATTTCATTCTTTGTTAGGATACCATCATAACCTCCCCAGCAAATCATTTTATTTGCTACAGTGAGTCTTCACAAGATATTCAGAATAAGCGAGAACAATACTGCTTTGGCTGAGCATGTTAACTCTGCATTTCTGCCGAAGCTTTTGTGAAGGATTTAAGCACTTATTACTTTCAGCTCGTTTAAACCCCCACCCTTGATTTACTCAGTGGAATTCTATTATTCCAGTATAGCTTTGTTTAGAGTGTGTGTGTGTGTGTGTAGTAATTTGACTGAGACTAACATGCAGTAACTTTAAAATGATTAAATCGAAGTTAAATTTGTAACATTACAAATAACAAAATTTAATAATCACTTTAGGTTTTAACAGTTTGAAAATAATTTGTATAGTTATGGATCAAGAAAAGTTATCATCACAGTCTTTATGGAATGTGAGATGTTACAAGAAGTTCAAGTGGCAGCATATATTTGAACTTAGCTGCCAATGACGGTTCTGCTCCTTCTTATGGGTTGGTTTTTTTCACTCTGCTCGGAGTGCTCGCACTCGTCTCTGATCAAGGTTGTCGGGGGTAGCTCGTTTCTCAGAAATGTAAAGGAGAGTCTACCACGTGGGCCCTTCGTCTTAAAGCTTAGGCCACTGTTCCCTTCTTGTTTCAGACATAGTAGTTTCTGCTGGTTCCACCAATAACTATGGTAAAAGAATAGAACGAAACGCTCTTCTGGGTATGGCGTTTTCCACCCCAACGTTATGGGTTCCTATCCTCCCATACCACCATCCCAATTACTCAGACTTTACCCTCCATGAGTCTGTTTATATATACATCTCCACTGATTGAAAAGTGTTCAATAATATAAATTTAATATGTTTTCATTTATGTTTTACACTGATTAAAAAGTTTGAAACTTCCATTACTTTAAAATGAATATTTTCACATAGACCTTTGCACTGGTTTAAGCTTGAAAACTTACATTAATTTTAAAGTGACTATGTTTATAGGGACATTTAACCTGTTTTGAAAATATAAGTATTATACTTAGAATGTACATCATTTCTGTCATCTTTCCCTCCCTGCTCTATAGGGAACCTGGAACTACTTTATGCTTTTAGTTCTCGTTATAAAACTATCAATAAAGCAATCACCAGCCCGTGCCGTGGTGGTTCATGAATCATCATTCTATACGCTGAGGTTGCTAGCCTCAAATGACTTTGACATCCAATAGCGAGTTTCACATATTAAAATTCGCATGGTAATATGTACATGTATATATGTTACTTCACATGTTAATATGAAATGTAAATCACAACTTACGTCAATCCTGACTCACAGACGTTTTGCGCAGATGAATAAAAGATACCTGAATTGGCCTCTTACACGCGTCTGGGGTGTCGTTAATTTAATACGTTCCCTCTCTGACTTCGTGTGTGGTCCTTCAGTTTCCTTAGTCCCGGTTTCCTTATTTAAAATATTAGAGATTTCCTGGGCTATATTGTAAGTCCTGATGTAAGTCCTCCAATAAAATGTGACCGGTATTTTAAGAAGGAATTCTGAATTCTAATTCTTCACTGTAGCAGTCTGGTGTCTTGGCGAGCGATTTCTCAAGTGAAGTAGCTTGAGAAAATGATCAGATTATATTCCCTGCCTTCCCACACCTTCGTTTGTTATGAGCAATCAAAAAACTCCAATCATATTCAAACAGGCAGGTTATGGGATAATTTCAAAATATTCCGACATCGGATAATTTTGAAAGTAAGGCAGAGGTCAACTCTCCCATATGTGGTAATAAAATGTCCAATGCCCTTGTGTACAAACTTCCAAACACACCGGTAACCGCATATGACCATGTGTTCGAGATGTAGCAATCTTACTTTTATCTGAAGTAATCTTGTAATCCATGTCTTATCGGTGATTAAGCCGATAGCGCTGGCCGATGTACGTGTTAATCTGCCGCGCCTATAGCCAACAAATCTGGGCAGCGCCAAGCAAATGTGATTATTATCACCTACAGGGAGTGTCGAATGATTTGATAAAATCAAATATCTGCTACTTAGCAGAAAAATAACGAAGAAAGAAAGAAAGATAGAGAGAAAAGTGCGACAATTGAGAGCAAAAAAATAAAAATCAGTACCACAAATGTACCGATACTGCCGGAGTGAACCAAAGATCGATAGGGGCCGCTCCATTCTGTCACATATGTATAAATATGCTCATTACATTGACACTGTCTTTAAATTCATTTAGCTGTAATTAAATACTTTGTTTTGCTGGCAACATGTTCTGGCAATAGTAGTTTTCCTTCACAGGGGTTTACATTTGTTTGTGAAAAATTAGTTTAAGAATTTGTCTACGAAAAAAAAGAATGGGAAACACTGAAGTAGAACTATATTATCTCAGCCTTTAGATCTGACCCAGACTATCCCAGCAGGCATACTGCATTCATCTGATTCCTTCGGTTATTAAGCTCAGGAAATAAGCGATAATATTAAGGTTGCCACGAACAAATACCAAACTGTGTCCTTGACTGCAAATCTCTGACATTATATATAAATATAGAAACTCCTGCCTACTGAAGTAATTACTTACTAGTAAAGTACTCACTTGCACTTCCGGAGAACCTTATTCCCAAGTAATAGCTACTATTGAGAGAGTTGTGGATCGTGCTGTGCCAGTAACAGACCAACCAAAAGTAACTTTAGCAAGAGTGCACAGCATAATTTTACAAAAATATTATTTCAGTAGCATTATTGGGTCAAGGTCGTATTGTTGTCGTTTCTGCTCCATCTTGACTGTCCTTCATCTCCCTGAGGAGTAGAGAACTTCAACAAGTTCACGTCAAGCACTTCCTGTCTTGTGCCACTCGTTCAAGTCGTTTCTACGCCATCTTTATCCCTTCAATGTCAGGCGCCAGTCTTCTTCTTCGTGTGTTTTTCAGGACTTTAGTGCAATAGTTTAAATTCAGTAAATGCACCAGGAGCTAACGTTCAGTGATGGTGCATCAAAGACAAAATTCAGTAAATGCAGAAACTGTGGTAATACACGTAGTTTGTCTTCAATAGTTTCTTTTTTTCCACGCACTTTGTTTTATTACGTTTTCCTGATACAGTTGATAGACAGATGATCGTACTCGCAGGAGGCAAACTTTAAAAGTTGAAAATGACAATAAACAAGTTTGTAGCAAGTAGAGTCAGGCTTTGTCAAAATTATGGCCTTACGACTTGTTGATAATGACAGTAAGTGCTAATCTTATAGGGAATGGCATGTTAGTATCTCATAGTGCAACCAGGCAAGTGTTAGTCGCATGCATTCTCATAATCTTTATCTTGTCTCCGTGTATTTTCAAATCTAGTTGCTATGACTTCCCATTACGTGTTTTAACTTTGTCTCGCATCTAGTTACGGTCATGGGACTGAACAATCAGGTTGTCGGTAAAATCTAGATCATCAAGCCATTTTGCCAAAGTGCATTGAATTCCACTTTTGTTCATTAATGTAGTTGTTTTGTCTAACCTAGGACAAAGCGACGAAATAAAAAACAAGATACATCTTAACAAGAGGAATCCCTGCCGCATTCCAGTTTTTATCTTAAAGAGCTACTTAAGTTGTCCTTCATGGAGAATTGTGCATTATAACTACGTCTTCCTATGTTTTCTTGAACACCTTAAAGGTTTTAAAGGGATTGGTTTGGTTTGGTTTGGTTTGGTTTGGTTTTAAAGACTATCTTCATTGCACACGGACAACTCCATCAGTGCTCCGATATCCTCCCTTAGATCGCACAAGGAGGATCTCAGCACAGTGCACAAGGTCCGTAGCACTGGCGAGAATCCCAATGTGTGTATTTAGGAATCACACGTTCTATAAACATTTTTTAGGTGAGTAGGTTTCTAATTTTTAAATTTTCCCAGAGCGGCGGCACTATGGCCTACTCTTTAAAATTTCCAACTGCCGTGGGATTGTTAACGTGCGCAACTTGCCCACCGGACCTCCTGTTTTTCGCTCTTATCATAGAAGGCTAGGCATCCGATCTCACTACCTAGGAGACCAGGAGGGAACATGACTTCATTATGACCACTGGCTCTGACAAAAAATTATATTCCCTCAACTGGGAATCGAACCTGGTACCTCTAGAATTTGAGGCGGACGCCATACCTCTTAGCCACTCCGACCCTTTGAAAGGGAACGCCATAGAATCTCATCAGTTTCCAAAGATACGTTCTGCCTAAAGTATCGAATACCCTTTAGCAGTCTACGCATCCGATGTCAAGTGGAGAGTTCGATTCCAAGCTTTGTTCAAATATTATGCGCAGTTTGATTTTGCTTCAGCGTGCGTGTGTGTGCGTGTGTGTGTGTGAGTGTGCGTGTGTGTGTACGTGTGTGTGTGGGTGGGTGGGTGGATGGGCGGGCGGGCGTGCGTGCGTGCGTGCGTGAGTGCGTGCGTGCATGCGTGCGTGCGTGCGTGCGTGAGTGCGTGCGTGCGTGCGTGCGTGCGTGCGTGCGTGCGTGCGTGCGTGTGTGCGTGTGTGTGTGTGTGTGTGTGTGTGTGTGTGTGTGTGTGTGTGTGTGTGCGTGTGTGTGTGTGTGTGTGTGTGTGTGTGTGTGTGTGTGTGTGTGTGTGTGTGTGTGTGTGTGTGTGTGTGTGTGTGTGTGTGTGTGTGTGTGTGTGTGGGGCATGTTATGAGAAGAGGAAAGCTGGAATATATCTAGACAACAGGTAAGATTGAAGGAAAAAGAGATAGAGGAAGACAAAGAGAACAAATACAGGACAGTTTGACATCGTGGCATGGAAGGAGGTCAACAACAGAATGGATAAATTGTACTGGAGACAGGAAGTTGTGGAGAGACATGATCTCCTACGCCACTAGGCATGGTACGTGAAGAAGACGAAGTGTGACTGTCTGGACTGGCAAATTAACCAGGGATCCTGCCTTCTAGCATACATTAATTTTGTTTCTCTTTCTAAGACTGCATTGAGTAATTTGTATGATATCTATGTCGAAGTGTTAATATCAACTTTGATGGCATCTGCTGGAATAGAATACTATCTGGGCCAGCTGTTTCATCTTTTGGACACTTTATGAGCATCCGATTGTCTCTCGCGACAAATAGGTGACGGATTCGAAACACGGTGCTGTCACGCTCTAGTCTACCCATCAGTACAAGGGTACCTGACTCTGCTCGCGGGTTAAGGAAGGAAAAAGCAGCGAGGAAGGGAAGTGGTCACCCCACCTCTCGAAGTCGGGCCTGGTATAGTTAAGGCTTAACACATCACCCCCCCTACGGTAGTATATGCTATGGGACTGCCCTTTGTTTTAGAAGTTTTATGGGGGTTTTTTTCATAGTTTGTTTGTTTGGTTTTTTTTTGGTTTGGTTTTTTTTTCACAGTTAAAAGATAATTTGTTTTCTGCTGGATAGAATGTCTGGGCTAATAGCATTACACGGCTCTCTCTCTCTCTCTCTCTCTCTCTCTCTCTCTCTCTCTCTCTCTCTCTCTCTCTGTTCTTGAATTTCCAGGACAAGAGACATGGGGTGTGATGCACAAGAACAACAAAACACAGAGAACAGTAATGCGACACGGAAAACTGTACCGCAGACAGGCATGAACCGAGCAAAGAAGACCGGAGACAGACATGAAGCAGCAAAGAAGACCGGAGACAGACAGGAAGGAACAAAGAAGACCGGAGACAGACATAAAGGAGCAAAGAAGACCGGAGACAGACAAGAAGGAACAAAGAAGACCGGAGAAAGACATGAAGAAGCAAAGAAGACCGGAGATAGACATGAAGGAGCAAAGAAGAGCGGAGACAGACATGAAGGAGCAAAGAAGACCGGAGACAGACAGGAAGGAACAAAGAAGACCGGAGACAGACATGAAGGAGCAAAGAAGACCGGAGACAGACATGAAGGAACAAAGAAGACCGGAGACAGACATGAAGGAGCAAAGAAGACCGGAGACAGACAGGAAGGAGCAAAGAAGACCGGAGACAGACATGAAGGAGCAAAGAAGACCGGAGACAGACATGAAGGAGCAAAGAAGACCGGAGACAGACATGAAGGAGCAAAGAAGACCGGAGACAGACATGAAGGAGCAAAGAAGACCGGAGACAGATATGAAGGAGCAAAGAAGACCGGAGACAGACAGGAAGGAGTAAAGAAGACCGGAGACAGACAGGAAGGAACAAAGAAGACCAGAGACAGACAGGAAGGAACAAAGAAGACCGGAAATAGACAGGAAGGATCAAAGAAGACCGGAGACAGACAGGAATGAGCAAAGAAGACCGGAGACAGACAAGAAGGAACAAAGAAGACCGGAGACAGACAGGAAGGAACAAAGAAGACCGGAGACAGACATGAAGGAGCAAATAAGACCGGAGACAGACAGGAAGGAACAAAGAAGACCGGAGACTGACAGGAAGGAACAAAGAAGACCGGAGACAGACAAGAAGGAACAAAGAAGACCGGAGACAGACATGAAGGAGCAAAGAAGACCGGAGACAGAAAGGAAGTAGCAAAGAAGACCGGAGACAGAAAAGAAGGAACAAAGAAGACCGGAGACAGACAGGAAGGAGCAAAGAAGACCGAAGACAGACGTGAAGGTGCAAAGGAGACCGGAGACAGAAAGGAAGGAACAAAGAAGACCGGAGACAGACAGGAAAGAGCAAAGAAGACCGGAGACAGACATGAAGGATCAAAGAAGACCGAAGACAGACGTGAAGGAGCAAAGAAGACCGGAGACAGACAGGAAGAAACAAAGAAGACCGGAGACAGACAGGAAGGTGCAAAAGAAGACCGGAGAAGACATGACGGAACAAAAAAGACCGGAGACAGACAGGAAGGAGCAAAGAAGACCGGAGACAGACATAAAGGAACAAAGAAGATCGGAGACAGACATGAAGGAGCAAAGAAGACCGGAGACAGATATGAAGGAACAAAGAAGACCGGAGACAGACAGGAAGGAACAAAGAAGACCGGAGACAGACATGAAGGAACAAAGAAGACCGGAGACAAACATGATGGAACAACGAAGACCGGAGACAGACATGAAGGAACAAAGAAGACCGGAGACAGACATGAAGGAACAAGGAAGACCGGAGACAGACATGAAGAAGCAAAGAAGACCGGAGACAGACATAAAGGAGCAAAGAAGACCGGAGTCAGACATGAAGGAACAAAGAAGACCAGAGACAGACATGAAGGAGCAAAGAAGACCGGAGACAGACATAGAGGAACAAAGAAGACCGGATACAGACATGAAGGAACAAAGAAGACTGGAGACAGACATGAAGGAACAAAGAAAACCGGTGACAGACATGAAGGAACAAAGAAGACCGGAGACAGGCATGAAGGAACAAAGAAGACCGGAGACAGACATGAAGGAACAAAGAAGACCGGAGACAGACAGGAAGGAGCAAAGAAGACATGGAAAGATCTTGAACGGATGTCACAGGACTATTAGGCGTGGAATGTAGTTGAAGGTTTATGCTCTATTGGTAGCTGAAAGATAATGTTGATGATGATGAAGATATTTGATGTTTCTCATGTTAGACGACCATACAAAATACTTTCATATCCTCTTATTAACACTCAGAATAAAATAATTGCTGCTACTCTGCTGTCTACTCATCTCGATTCCAGAAATCGTCATCATTATCTAAAACACTCAAACTCCCGTCTCTTCCTCGCGTGTTTACATCTCCATACAAATTACTTGTATCCGTCTGGGTATTATTATATAAAATTCTGGACGTGCTCCTGTTATTTCAACACGATATTGTTGCCTCCTCATTTTGCTTCCATTCAAGATTTTTGTTTTACTCTTGTTATTACAATTAGAAATTCTTGACGTTTTCCTGTTATTACATTATAGAATACTTGCCTCCCTCAAGCTGTTTCCATACAACATTATTATTTTACTCTCGTTATTACTACTGACAATTCTTGGTGTACTCATGTTATTAAAGTATAAAATTCTTGACGTCCTCTTGTTATTCCAGTATACAATTCTTGACGTTCTGCTGTTTTTCCAATATAACATTTTTGCTGTTCTCCTATTATTCCAATATAACATTTTTGCTGTTCTCCTATTATTCCAATATAAAACTCTTGACATTCTCACGATATTCCAACACACGATTCGCGGCGTTCGCACGTTATTCCAACATACAATTCTGGACGTTCTCACGTTATTCGAACAAATAATTCTTGACGTTCTCACGTTATTCCAACACACAATTCTTGACGTTCTCACGTGGCTCCAACACACAATTCTTGCTTACCTCGTGTTGTTTCCATACCAAAGTCAGGATATCCTCATGTAAAACCCCATGGGGCGGAGTGGCTAACAGGTATGGCGTTTGCCTCGAATTCTAGATGTACCGGGTTCAATACCCAGTAGAGGGAATACAATTTATGGAAATTTTTTTCAGAAACTGTGGTCAAAGTGATGCCATTCCCCCCCTCCCCCCTCCCCCCCCCCCCTTTTCCGGTCTCCTGTATAGTAAGATCGGATGCCTAGCCTTCTCGGATAAGGGCAACAAAATAGGAGGTCCAGTGTGCAAGTTGCGCACGTTAAAAATCCCATAGCCGTTGGAAATCGTAAAGAGAAGTCCATAGGGCCGTTGACCTGGCAAAATTTAAAAGTTTGAAACCCACCCACCACAAAAATAATTATAAAATGTGTGATTCCTATATACACACACATTGGGATTTTAGCCGGTGCTACGGAGCTCGTGCACTATCCTCCTTGTGTGATCGAAGAAAGGAGATCGCAGCACTGATGATGTTGTTCGTGTGCAATGAAGATAATCTTTAAAACCAAACCAAACCAAAACTCCCATGCTGAGACCAACATACATCAACGGTCATATTTCCTGCTGGAAGTCACTTTTGATTTATCATTGACTCCTTTTGTTTGTTTGGTTTTTTTTTTCCTGTTACATTTAGATGTCGAATGTTTCAGGTTACAGTTATTTTTTTCAATTCTTGCATATTGTCACAGAACGTGCTCTTTTGTGAGATCTCTCACACCTTCAGTCCTACTGCAGTTATCATTTCTTTTTCTTCATTTTTCTCACCAATTTTCTATTAGTTGGCATAAATCATGCCTTTTCATTATTTTGCTCTATGCTGGATCTAGTAGGGTGAAGTCTCTAACACTCTACTCCCCTACCGACGCATCTGCTTTACGCGCAGAATTGTTTATGTTCTGCAAGGTAAATGCGATAATACCAGGTAATTGTACCGGTCATACGCTTATCTATTCTCTCAGTCTGACCATCTTTTGAAACGCGTCGGTTCAACATTTGACCCCAGGTGAAAAGCTGGTGACGATACGGTCTCGTCAGATCGACATGAAAAGAATCCAAGATTGTCTGTCTGTGTTGCCGACATCGGTGTCTGTTTGTCTAGCAGATTACACATAGGGTGGATGCGTTTATCGCTTTTTGTGGGACAATCCCTGGTGATTGTTAAAGATAATCTGTCTGGGTAGAAATCTTGGCGGAAGGCATTAGCCAGTTCACACATTTGTTTGTTAGAGGGCACAAGATGCCGGCGGAATTAATACCGCATGACTTAAAAGAGGTCACGCGTTGGAATATTAAATGTAATATTTTAAAACACGTGAGATATTTTGATATTAGACACCCCAACCCAGTGCTAAAGAGCTTACGATTCGATTAAAGTAAGAAGCCGGGATAAACTATAGATCCTATTAGAACATCCGACGGAAGCACCACCTGTGATGTAAACTGAGAACTTGTGATAAACGAGCGCAAAGGCCTTATTGCTCTATCTTTTCCTACATCTTTCGTATTGTATTTTCTCCGACATTTGTTCTTTCATCCCATATATGTGACCCACATTTGCTATTTCATCGTTGTGATTACTCGCGACCGGTATCTAGAGAACCACATTTGTTCTTTCATCGGGGGAAATAAAAGTCCTTTGATTGAGTCCCCATGCCTGATATTATCGTTTGAAGCCCACATTGCATCGTGATAAATCTGGTAAAAACACATCTGGTCATCCTAATCAAACATCTGGGCATGCTGTAATTTCTGTGACACCACATTGGACGCAAAGATTGGCCAAGGGAAAACGTCTCATGCTGTAATGGTGTTATCTTTGGTCGGCCGCGGTTCAGACAAGCGTTGGTTTACCACATTGGACGCCCACCTTGGCCAGGTGAACAATAAACAATCAGAGGTCAAACTACACCCACGTTTGGACTGACAGGGGACAAGAGCGATCCTGTGAATGAGTGACCAGGGGGGCCATTAATGATTGGTTGGTATGGGCGGAGCTGTACAAGAAACCCATATTGGACTGGCAGAAATATAATCTACTGCGTAGCTTGCAAGAGGAAGGAGTCCAGTTTTTTACCTTGTGAGGAAGAGATTAAACCCAAAAACGCATAGCCTAACATACGTGTTTATTCAGAGTGGATATAATTCAGTTCTGTGATTAATTGTATTCTTAAAGGATTTTGCAAAAGGAAAAGAAGGTTAGTAGATCTTATACTTATTAATACATTTTCTTATTTTTGTTTATTTTAACCTCACAGCTAAAATGTGCGAAAGACAAAGTTTCAAATAATTCTTGGCATAACTGATTAATAAAATCAGAAGATTTTCCTAGAAGATGATAGGATGATTGGAGGTAATTAATAGTTCATATTTCACCTTTATCATCATCACAGTCTCCCATGCGCACACACTCTCATGCACAAGATATTTAACATCATTAGAATTGAACTCAGAGAGAGAGAGATGAATAATGAGCAGTAGTTTAAATGCAAGTCAACCAGTGATGTTAAATGTGAAAAACTTACGAAGACTTTTGTGTGTCTTCAGTTCATCAGAAGTCTGAGTCTACACGCAACGTGTCTGACGTCTAACCAGAAATAAGTTATCAAAAACGGACATTTGGCTAGCAGAATTCGCCATAGGACATCTTTCATTCCTCAGTTAAAAAGGAATATTGTCTCACCCACAAGTCAGAAGGTGGACGCAGCATTTTTCGTCACCATATACTGCTTGCTCACAAGTTCAATACAGAGTTATCACAAGTTCAATACAGAGTCATCATAAATTCAAATCACTCGAAAAATCATTATTATCTGAAGTCAAGCAAAAGAGCTCAAAAGAGGAATCGCATATTTATACCACGTGCAACACACTCTTAAGCGCATTTTATGAAGCAGACTCGAAAGTATATGAATCACGACTACATACGCAAGATTATGAGTCTACATATCACTAACATTTCGTGAAGATATCCAGTCTGACCAGTACCCTCGGGAGATTAGACAACAGACCTTTTGTTCATATGACAACTATTAACTGTTGATCGACACTACAGAGATATACTCAAACAGTGAAGGAATATACATAGCTATCTCGTCAGCGTTCTCCGTACGACAACAATATTCATCAGAACGTCCTCGACTTAGAGATACCCCACTCGACATAACGTATAACAACGTTGGACATTGTATGCCTACACGTGAATCGTCATATCAGTGCGAAGCATTTAGAGACACATGGACTGTGTAGAGTACTCACCATTTTGGTAACACGTATCATATCACATCATCATCATTTCACTTTACACCAGTTCATTCTTAATTAACTATTACTTAATTAACTGCAATTTTATTATCTCATCTGTGTGTTTTGTGTGAATCGTCTTTCACCATCATCACGTTCTAACCATTACTAACCCTATATGTGTGGATATTTCATTAATAAACCCAACGATCGTTTGATCATTATCTTGTTTGTTAATGTATCACTCGTGCTGTCGGTGTTACATATTCACCTATGGGAACCTTTCTCTACTCAGATGAGGTCGGGGGCTTTTTCTTTACGGGATCTAAGGGCAGAAGATAAGGTCGTGGGGAAACAGAACTCTTTCCATAATTAATTAGAAGACACTGTCTAGTGGAAAGCATTCGCATTCCTGTCTTCTGGTCCCTATCTCGAATAGGTCTTTATTCTTTCTTAACTAGCCAATTTCTAGAGACCTTATATCTAATATTTCATAGACTATTCCTGGCAAAAACTACTGTTGTAGTTGCCCCAGTACTCACCACACGACAATTGTGGACTCGTCTTGGGATTAGTGAACCCGGACTTAGAAGGGTGATAAATCACATTTTCATCTCTGCTATACAGTTGCGATAATTGCAAAATTTGTTGGCATTTTGAGGGATTACCTTCTAGACTGACTCTTACTATAATTTGTCTATTTCATAGGGGGGATAATTTATATCTCTAAAGCACGAGTGATACTTTTTAAATTGAGTATCAAACGGACAGAGTAAGCACTTTTTGAGAACAGAAGATACTGTAGGGAACTGATTTTTAAAAATCTTTTTCTGTAACTGCTGGGAAAATTTGTATCATAAATATTTAGCAAATATTTCATAGAAAACTTCGAGATAATCTGTTATATAATTTTTCAGAATACGCTGAGTGAGTGATTTTTAAGAACTATTTGAACTTGATAACTAATTTAAACCTAGCTGGTTTTAAAGAGATAATTACTTGTGCGAGTCTAAACAATTTGCTTGGAGGTCACTGCCAATTTTTCCTTTCGTGAACCCATACTGCATATCATGGCAGATGCCGCAAAAATTAGGACTAGTTTAATAGAGGCAGGGCGTGAATACGGGTTAAGTGGAAAAGATCTGATGAAATTTGTGAGTGAGGAGACTGATAAACTCCATGCAAGAGAGATGGAAGTGCAGAAACTTGCAATGGAGAAGGAGAAGGCCGCAGCAGAAGCAGCGGAGCGGAAAGCCGCAGCAGAAGCAGCGGAGCGGAAAGAAGCAGCAGAGCATGCACTTAACATGAAGCAACTGGAAATCCAGGGACAGACCAATCAGATAGAGCTGGCAAAAAGTGTAGCGGCTTCCAACTTTGATGGAGGGTACTCACCCACTCAGATGGTGTGCCTACTTCGCAACCTGCACCACCCAATGCCATGAACTTTCCGCTGGAACCTTTTTCAGAAAGGAACGATACCATGGACGCCTTTTTAGACCGCTTTGAACGCTTTGCAACAGGGTTTGGACTTGAAGAACGGAAGTGGAACCTGAAACTTTCCCAGGGCCTAAGAGGAGCCGCCTACGAAATTTTTAATAAACTTCCGGCCGGAGAGCAAGATGACTATCAGGCATTGAAAAAAAAGCTCTCTTGGTGAGGTACGAGCTTCATTCAGAGGCTTACCGGAAAAAATTTCGAGGTTCTAGGAAGGAGGCCGGAGAGACTTTCTCACAGTTCGCAGCCCGTATTGAAGACTACTTAGTGAAGTGGTGTACACTGGGAAACTTTACCGAGAACTATGACGGGTTGAAAGAGCTGATTGTGATAGAGCAACTAAAAGAGTCTATGTCGGTGGAAATGCGTAGATTTCTCACTGAAAACGGTGCTGACCGGTTAGAAAATATTCTTACACTGGCAGAGCGATTCCAAAATGCTCTCATGGAGTCTCAAGGAGCCAGAAAGAAGTTTTCGGATCAGGCGCCAAAGCAACCTGCTCGCTCCCAACCAGACCAACAAAGCAAAGGACCACACATCTCGCATAAACAGCACGCAAAACAAGATAACTACAAAGAGCAAAACAAGAAAAATGCTGCGCCACACCAGAGACAGGGAGATAAATGGTGCAAGTACTGTCGCTTGAACAATCACAACACTAATGAGTGCAGGCGCAGACGTCCTCCCCAACATGCTGCCTGTCTGCAGACAAAATCGTCACCCCGGAAGGAGCAGAGGACCGGAAACGTTTCTCATCCTCCTGTCATCGAATCAGTCCTCGTAAACGGACAATCTGTGGAGTGCCTTTATGACACAGGACTTGCTTTCGATGCGGTGGTCAGGGCATCTCTTGTCACTCCTTACCAGATAACAGAAGAGAGTGTCGACATCCAAGGTCCGACGAAGGATGTTGCACCCATGACACTGCCAATTGCACTTATCAGAGTGGAATCTCGTTATGTGACAGGAGAGATTCGTGCAGCTATAATGGAAGAACCAATCTACTCTTTAATCTTGGGATGTAGATATGTGTTCCTTGGAGAACCTACTCAACCACTAGTCATAGCGGTCGTACAGACTAGAGGACAGTCAAAAAAAGATGCAGAGCAGGAACCTCCTACCAATATCCTCCCCGAGGAATTGAAGAGGGCCCAAATGGAAGATTCCTCACTGGCGCCCTGTTTTAAAAAATTACCTAGGACACACAACCCACCTACCAAGGGAGACTTCTTTATGAAAAATGGATTGATGTATCGCCGAGCTGGAAATGAAGGACAGGAACACAACCAATTAGTAGTTCCTGCAACCTATAGGAACTAGGTGCTTGAGATGGGCCACTCTATCCCATTTAGTGGACACATGGGAATGAGCGCCACGACTCAAAGGATCGCCTGCCACTATTATTGGCCAGGGATCACCGGCGACATTGAACGTTTCGTCAAGTCTTGTCCTCAGTGCCAGAAAGTTGCACCAAAACACTGGACGGCACCCGCGACCCTTGGGGAGATGACAATCTTGGGCACCCCATTTGAAAGAGTGGCCGTGGATATAATTGGACCTCTGCTGAGAACTAAGAAGAGGAACTCCCATATCCTTACCTTAGTGGACACCTGTTCCATGTGGGGCGAAGCCATAGCCATGCCAGCATGCGACTCAGTGCATGTAGCTGACGCTTTACTGAATATCTTTACTAGATTGGGCTTCCCGCATGAAATTCTCACAGACAACCGGTCACAATTTAGAGGCAAGTTGACAGAGGAGGTGCTTAGAATATTCATGACTAGTGTCGCAAAATTGGTTTCAAGTCATTGCAAACGCGCAAGTCATTGCAGACGTGTTCAGGTAGATTTATAAACCCGTCAACGATCGATTGACCGCTTTCAAAATGGCGGCGTATCAGCGAAATGTGTATCAGACAGAGGAAATCGCCAACGATAAATAAAAGCAGAAGGGAATCAGCATGAAAAGGATTTTACATTTTAGTACAGGGAAGGATTGTGTATAACTGCATATAAGAAGGAACGGTAGGAAGTCCTCATTTACGGAGATATATGCGTATTTCGGCTGCCCACAGTTACGCTAACAGCTGGTAAACCCACTTCTGTTCTAAATATTAAAATCAACAAATAACAGTTTGGGAAATTACAGGGATAGGAAGATAGAGAGTTATCGGCTGGATAAAACTAGATAAGATGGAACAATATGGATATTATATATGCTGAGAATGAGAAAGGCAAAATTTCAGTCGACGCGCAGATCGGCTAAAATCACTGTTCGGGAAAGATTTTTCAGGTCTAGGTTGAAGCTGTGACGTCAGTACCCTCCGATACGTCCGCGCTATGCGTATATAAACGTATCGGTAAAAACTGGAGATATACACAACGAAAGAGGTTTGAGACAGACTGGAGGCAGAGTTTCGCCACTACCCATGAATTGTGAGCGGATCGCCAGAAACATTGTTCAGTCCAGTATCTGAAGTCTGAGGGTAAGCGAAATTATGATAACTACCGTGTATAATATTTATTTCAGGTTCATATAGAATTCACAAAATATGCCTGTATAATAGTCATTGATATAATGTATTGTATTTTTAATATGATCTAAACATGTGCATTGTGGATGATTGTTGCTTGTACAAAAATTAATCACAAATAGCCCCACAGCCTAATGAAGATATATTTATCATATTGCTTTATCGCTTACGAAGATAAAGGCAGTCCCATGGCAGAGATTGTCATAGGGAAATGAAGTGTTAGAAACTTCATCATGGAAGATCCCAGTTTACGAGGTTAAGGTGACTAGTCCTCTTCCTCGCTGCCTTTGCCTTCCCTAGTTCGAGCGCACAACTTTGTACCCATTTACAGCTGGTAAAATGGAGTGTTCCCCAACCAGGTTTCAATTCCAAAACTATGTAATTGTACTACCGAAGAAAGCAACTTGATCGCGTGGTCACTCTCTTTATTTATGTATTAATTTTGTATAGATGCTAAGAATAGCATCAGATTTGAATTTGTACTTGATATGATTTGGAAGGATCAAGTTATAGAATATGAAGGGATGTATAGGTGCGGAATAAACCAGATGATGTTTATTACTGATATGTTAATATTAATTCTGTATCATTGAAATGATGTTACTTGCTATGACTGTATAACTTTGACACCTGATGACTGACTAGTCTGACTTATGTGCTAGTCAGTTACACTTAATTGAAATGTTAATATTAATGCTATATCACTGAAATGATGTCCTTACTTACTATGATTGTATAACGGTGACATCTCATGACTGACTGGTCTGACATCTGTTCTAGTCAGCTACAAGTCTAGCCAGATACTAGCCAAGGCTGGTTTGTTGCAGGTTCCATGAAATAACTCAAACCAGACTGTCCAGTATCAGAAGCCTGTGTCGTTCATCAGAGGCAATCCCACAAAAGTGCAGGACCCCAAAGAGTGAACTTCAACTGGTCATTGGCATCCTTACTGTTGGGCCTACCAAGTCTGATATCAGCAAAGGACAGTTCAGTGTCAGCAGTATCAAGTTGAACAGATAAGTGTCATTTAGGACACTGACTACCACAATATATGAAACACAGTAAATAGTCAAGTGATGACATTTATCAGAGGACTAAGAACAGTGATATATTTAAAATGAATGCAGTTTAAGTAGACAATAATAGGAATTATGTGACTTAATTTATATATATATATATATATATATATATATATATATATATATATATATATATATATATATATATATATATATATATATATATATTTCAATGCTCTTTTCCAACTAGTAGAAATAGAATATTAGTGTAATTATTAAACTATTTTAACTGTACCTGAGGATTTATTCACTTCTTCCATTTGTGGTTTCAGTGAATGTACATTTTACTTATCCCCTAGAATATAAGTAATCATAAGATAGTCACAGGGAGGAGACACCTTAAATCCTGGTACTACTTCTTACCAACTGGGCCAGGGTTTTCACAGTCTGACTATTTTTATGATAACAATACACCAGTACTTATTTCTAAGACTGGGGTATTACTTGTAAGGTCAGAACTCTTTACTGGCATACTCTTACATAAATAAATAATTTTAAATAACCTCCCGCTACAGTGGGGGCTCGTCTGCGGGATATATCTTTGATATTCCTGAGCCAACTTTCTATTTCTGCTGTGTAGAAAATTTTGTTTTGTAAAAATTTTTGGAAAGAGTAACATAGTAGGAAATAATTATATTTTTAGGAGTACCATTGAGTACAGATAAAGAAAGCTGTTTCATATATGGTGAAGTCAGTTTAATTAACTTTAATTTTAACTAAAATAATTATATTGTAGTAAATTAGTTTGAGTAAGATCGCTTGCCCTACTAGACTACAGATACATCATGGCTGACTTGGTCAAATTTAGGTCTGCTACACTGCAGGTGGGAAAAGAGCTTGGCATGGATGGTGACGCTCTGATCCGGTATGTCACGACGGAATGTGAAAAGTACACCGAGAGAGAAACAAAGAAATTAGAAGCAGAGAGAGAAGCCAAGAAATTAGAAGCAGAGAGAGAAGCCAAGAAATTAGAATTAGAAGCAGAGAGAGAAGCCAAGAAATTGGATGCAGAGAGAGAAGCCAAGAAATTAGAAGCTGAGAGAGAAGAAAGGAGGCTACAAGCAGAGGCTGAGAGAGAAGAAAGGAGGTTACAAGCAGAGAGAGACCATGAGCTGAAAATGAGACAGCTTGATCTTGAACTTCAGGCTGGGACTATCACCCATGGTAATAGCTCACCTCATTCTGCGACTAGCTCTTTTCAGAACACAGCAAATGGGGCCATGAACTTCCACCTAGATCCATTTGTTGAAAAGGAGGACGCAATTGAGTCGTACCTGGATAGGTATGAAAGGCTAGCCTCTACATATGGACTGGAAAAGGAAAAATGGAGTCTAAAGTTATCCCAGGGATTGAGAGGTATTGCATATGATGTGTTTCTGAAACTCCCCAAAGAAGATCAGGAAAATTATGAAATACTAAAGCAAGCCTTACTGATCCGGTATGAAAAGAACTCTGAGGCATATAGGAAGAAATTTAGAACTTCTAAACGTCTACCTGGAGAAACATATAACCAGTTCTCAGCTAGGCTAGAAACGTATTTGTTGAAATGGAGTAGTTTAGGTAAGTATCAGAAAACCTACGAGGATCTGAAAGAAATGGTTATGTTAGAGCAAGTGAAAAATTCCATGTCTCAAGAAATGAGGAAATTCCTTATGGAACAAGGAGCAGAGAGGCTGGAAGACATTTTGAAATGTGCAGAGAGATACCAAGCAGCTCAAGCTGAATTGGTAGGAACAAAAAGAAAGCAGGTAGAAGGATATAAGCCACTACCACAGAATACTCAGTTTGACCAGAAGGATCATCCATACAGAAATAAGCCAAGATTTGATAATAAGGACAAGAACCCTCAGACTCAGGAGAATAAACCCTACAAACAGGGAGATAAGTGGTGCAAATTTTGTAAGATGAGCAACCACAACACTGATGAATGTGGGAGGAAAAAACCCCTTCATCATGCTGCATGTCTACAGGTGAGGACTTCTGTTAGGAAGGAACTGACTGTGAGTCAGAATAGCCTCCATCACCCACCTACCCAGGAGATAGTGACTGTGAATGGCAAACAAGTCACAGGAATGTATGACACAGGTTTGTCCTATGACGCAGTCGTGTGTGCATCTCTGGTGTGCCCTGAACAAATCACCACAGAAACAGTAGACATTCAAGGGCCACTAAAAGGAACATCACCCCTTACTTTACCCATAGCAAAGATTCATGTCAGTTGTCGCTATGTGGAAGGGGAGATAAATGCAGCTGTGTTAGATGATCCCTTTTACCCCCTAATGTTGGGGCGTAAATATGTTTTCTTGGGAGACCCTGTAAAACCTATGGTTATGGCAGAAATCCAGACCAGGTCTGACTCCAGGAACATAGAGAGGGACACCAAATTAACATTTCATTCGACTGAAATGAAACGGGCTCAAGAAGCAGACAGCACATTGAAGCCTTGTTTTGGAAAATTGTCAAAAACTCATAACGCTCCAAGGAAAGGACATTTCTATATGGAACATGGACTCTTGTACAGGAAAGCTGGCAGAGGGACGAAAAGTCATGGTCAAATTGTTGTACCATCCACCTATAGGAATAAGGTTATAGGCTGGGGACACATATCAACTTTGAGTGAACACCTGGGTAATGGTGCCACAAAACAAAGAATAGCCACCCAGTTCTACTGGCCAGGTATTACGGAAGACATAAATCAGTATGTAAATTCCTGTCCAGAGTGCACCTATGTAGATTCAGAAAGTCGACGGAAGAGTCTTCATCAAAAATCTACAAGCAAACCAGCAATCAGGGGTACTCCCGAGATTTGCACGGGAGGGGAAAGGAAACATCCCACACAGGTTCAATTGCAGTCTGAACCCCATGCGCTGGAAAAAAGGAACAAATCACGTAGCGAAAATCAAACACCTACGGATTTGCGAGGGAAAACCACATCCAACTATCAACGAAAAGAGGGCGGTAAACTTCATGGGAAACCTACCGACCCCGTTTCACCAGCAGTAAGAGCCTGGATGAAAAGCCGAACAGGAAGGAGAGAGATAGTAAAGGATGAATATATTCTTGGAAAACAGAATGTGGGCGCAGATTTTCTAAGTCGCCATCCCACAGAGCTTGAGGAGGATAGAAGGAAGGAAAACTAACCTCGGAATGGTCGATTTGCAATTGTCTTGTACCCAATAGTTAAGCTAGATATCATCCAGCTTAAAATATGGGGGAGCTATGTCGCAAAATTGGTTTCAAGTCATTGCAAACGCGCAAGTCATTGCAGACGTGTTCAGTTAGATTTATAAACCCATCAACGATCGATTGACCGCTTTCAAAATGGCGGCGTATCAGCGAAATGTGTATCAGACAGAGGAAATCGCCAACGATAAATAAAAGCAGAAGGGAATCAGTATGAAAAGGATTTTACATTTCAGTACAGGGAAGGATTGTGTATAACTGCATATAAGAAGGAACGGTAGGAAGTTCTCATTTACGGAGATATATGCGTATTTCGGCTGCCCACAGTTACGCTAAAAGCGTGTAACCCACTTCTGTTTTAAATATTAAAATCAACAAATAACAGTTTGGGAAATTACAGGGATAGGAAGATAGAGAGTTATCGGCTGGATAAAACTAGATAAGATGGAACAATATGGATATTATATATGCTGAGAATGAGAAAGGCAAAATTTCAGTCGACGCGCAGATCGGCTGAAATCACTGTTCGGGAAAGATTTTTCAGGTCTAGGTTTAAGCTGTGACGTCAGTACCCTCCGATACGTCCGCGCTATGCGTATATAAACGTATCGGTAAAAACTGGAGAGATACACAACGAAAGAGGTTTGAGACAGACTGGAGGCAGAGTTTCGCCACTACCCATGAATTGTGAGCGGATCGCCAGAAACATTGTTCAGTCCAGTATCTGAAGTCTGAGGGTAAGCGAAATTATGATAACTACCGTGTATAATATTTATTTCAGGTTCATATAGAATTCACAAAATATGCCTGTATAATAGTCATTGATATAATGTATTGTATTTTTAATATGATCTAAACATGTGCATTGTGGATGATTGTTGCTTGTACAAAAATTAATCACAAATAGCCCCACAGCCTAATGAAGATATATTTATCATATTGCTTTATCGCTTACGAAGATAAAGGCAGTCCCATGGCAGAGATTGTCATAGGGAAATGAAGTGTTAGAAACTTCATCATGGAAGATCCCAGTTTACGAGGTTAAGGTGACTAGTCCCCTTCCTCGCTGCCTTTGCCTTCCCTAGTTCGAGCGCACAACTTTGTACCCATTTACAGCTGGTAAAATGGAGTGTTCCCCAGCCAGGTTTCAATTCCAAAACTATGTAATTGTACTACCGAAGAAAGCAACTTGATCGCGTGGTCACTCTCTTTATTTATGTATTAATTTTGTGTAGATGCTAAGAATAGCATCAGTATTTGAATTTGTACTTGATATGATTTGGAAGGATCAAGTTATAGAATATGAAGGGATGTATAGGAGCGGAATAAACCAGATGATGTTTATTACTGATATGTTAATATTAATTCTGTATCATTGAAATGATGTTACTTGCTATGACTGTATAACTTTGACACCTGATGACTGACTTGTCTGACTTATGTGCTAGTCAGTTACACTTAATTGAAATGTTAATATTAATGCTATATCACTGAAATGATGTCCTTACTTACTATGATTGTATAACGGTGACATCTGATGACTGACTGGTCTGACATCTGTGCTAGTCAGCTACAAGTCTAGCCAGATACTAGCCAAGGCTGATATGTTGCAGGTTCCATGAAATAACTCAAACCAGACTGTCCAGTATCAGAAGCCTGTGTCGTTCATCAGAGGCAATCCCACAAAAGTGCAGGACCCCAAAGAGTGAACTTCAACTGGTCATTGGCATCCCTACTGTTGGGCCTACCAAGTCTGATATCAGCAAAGGACAGTTCAGTGTCAGCAGTATCAAGTTGAACAGATAAGTGTCACTTAGGACACTGACTACCACAATATATGAAACACAGTAAATAGTCAAGTGATGACATTTATCAGAGGACTAAGAACAGTGATACATTTAAAATGAATGCAGTCTAAATAGACAATAATAGGAATTGTGTGACCTAATTTTATATATATATATATATATATATATTTCAATGCTCTTTTCCAACTAGTAGAAATAGAATATTAGTGTAATTATTAAACTATTTTAACTGTACCTGAGGATTTATTCACTTCTTCCATTTGTGGTTTCAGTGAATGTACATTTTACTTATCCCCTAGAATATAAGTAATCATAAGATAGTCACAGGGAGGAGACACCTTAAATCCTGGTACTACTTCTTACCAACTGGGCCAGGGTTTTCACAGTCTGACTATTTTTATGATAACAATACACCAGTGCTTATTTCTAAGACTGGGGTATTACTTGTAAGGTCAGAACTCTTTACTGGCATACTCTTACATAAATAAATAATTTTAAATAACCTCCCGCTACAGTGGGGGCTCGTCTGCGGGATATATCTTTGATATTCCTGAGCCAACTTTCTATTTCTGCTGTGTAGAAAATTTTGTTTTGTAAAATTTTTTGGAAAGAGTAACATAGTAGGAAATAATTATATTTTTAGGAGTACCATTGAGTACAGATAAAGAAAGCTGTTTCATATATGGTGAAGTCAGTTTAATTAACTTTAATTTTAACTAAGTTAATTATATTGTAGTAAATTAGTTTGAGTAAGATCGCTTGCCCTACTAGACTACAGATACATCATGGCTGACTTGGTCAAATTTAGGTCTGCTACACTGCAGGTGGGAAAAGAGCTTGGCATGGATGGTGACGCTCTGATCCGGTATGTCACGACGGAATGTGAAAAGTACACCGAGAGAGAAGCAAAGCAATTAGAAGCAGAGAGAGAAGCCAAGAAATTAGAAGCAGAGAGAGAAGCCAAGAAATTAGAAGCAGAGAGAGAAGCCAAGAAATTAGAATTAGAAGCAGAGAGAGAAGCCAAGAAATTGGATGCAGAGAGAGAAGCCAAGAAATTAGAAGCTGAGACAGAAGAAAGGAGGCTACAAGCAGAAGCTGAGAGAGAAGAAAGGAGGTTACAAGCAGAGAGAGACCATGAGCTGAAAATGAGACAGCTTGATCTTGAACTTCAGGCTGGGACTATCACCCATGGTAATAGCTCACCTCATTCTGCGAATAGCTCTTTTCAGAACACAGCAAATGGGGCCATGAACTTCCACCTAGATCCATTTGTTGAAAAGGAGGACGCAATTGAGTCGTACCTGGATAGGTATGAAAGGCTAGCCTCTACATATGGACTGGAAAAGGAAAAATGGAGTCTAAAGTTATCCCAGGGATTGAGAGGTATTGCATATGATGTGTTTCTGAAACTCCCCAAAGAAGATCAGGAAAATTATGAAATACTAAAGCAAGCCTTACTGATCCGGTATGAAAAGAACTCTGAGGCATATAGGAAGAAATTTAGAACTTCTAAACCTCTACCTGGAGAAACATATAACCAGTTCTCAGCTAGGCTAGAAACGTATTTGTTGAAATGGAGTAGTTTAGGTAAGTATCAGAAAACCTACGAGGATCTGAAAGAAATGGTTATGTTAGAGCAAGTGAAAGATTCCATGTCTCAAGAAATGAGGAAATTCCTTATGGAACAAGGAGCAGAGAGGCTGGAAGACATTTTGAAATGTGCAGAGAGATACCAAGCAGCTCAAGCTGAATTGGTAGGAACAAAAAGAAAGCAGGTAGAAGGATATAAGCCACCACCACAGAATACCCAGTTTGACCAGAAGGATCATCCATACAGAAATAAGCCAAGATTTGATAATAAGGACAAGAACCCTCAGACTCAGGAGAATAAACCCTACAAACAGGGAGATAAGTGGTGCAAATTTTGTAAGATGAGCAACCACAACACTGATGAATGTGGGAGGAAAAAACCCCTTCATCATGCTGCATGTCTACAGGTGAGGACTTCTGTTAGGAAGGAACTGACTGTGAGTCAGAATAGCCTCCATCACCCACCTACCCAGGAGATAGTGACTGTGAATGGCAAACAAGTCACAGGAATGTATGACACAGGTTTGTCCTATGACGCAGTCGTGTGTGCATCTCTGGTGTGCCCTGAACAAATCACCACAGAAACAGTAGACATTCAAGGGCCACTAAAAGGAACATCACCCCTTACTTTACCCATAGCAAAGATTCATGTCAGTTGTCGCTATGTGGAAGGGGAGATAAATGCAGCTGTGTTAGATGATCCCTTTTACCCCCTAATGTTGGGGCGTAAATATGTTTTCTTGGGAGACCCTGTAAAACCTATGGTTATGGCAGAAATCCAGACCAGGTCTGACTCCAGGAACATAGAGAGGGACACCAAATTAACATTTCATTCGACTGAAATGAAACGGGCTCAAGAAGCAGACAGCACATTGAAGCCTTGTTTTGGCAAATTGTCAAAAACACATAACGCTCCAAGGAAAGGACATTTCTATATGGAACATGGACTCTTGTACAGGAAAGCTGGCAGAGGGACGAAAAGTCATGGTCAAATTGTTGTACCATCCACCTATAGGAATAAGGTTATAGGCTGGGGACACATATCAACTTTGAGTGAACACCTGGGTAATGGTGCCACAAAACAAAGAATAGCCACCCAGTTCTACTGGCCAGGTATTACGGAAGACATAAATCAGTATGTAAATTCCTGTCCAGAGTGCACCTATGTAGATTCAGAAAGTCGACGGAAGAGTCTTCATCAAAAATCTACAAGCAAACCAGCAATCAGGGGTACTCCCGAGATTTGCACGGGAGGGGAAAGGAAACATCCCACACAGGTTCAATTGCAGTCTGAACCCCATGCGCTGGAAAAAAGGAACAAATCACGTAGCGAAAATCAAACACCTACGGATTTGCGAGGGAAAACCACATCCAACTATCAACGAAAAGAGGGCGGTAAACTTCATGGGAAACCTACCGACCCCGTTTCACCAGCAGTAAGAGCCTGGATGAAAAGCCGAACAGGAAGGAGAGAGATAGTAAAGGATGAATATATTCTTGGAAAACAGAATGTGGGCGCAGATTTTCTAAGTCGCCATCCCACAGAGCTTGAGGAGGATAGAAGGAAGGAAAACTAACCTCGGAATGGTCGATTTGCAATTGTCTTGTACCCAATAGTTAAGCTAGATATCATCCAGCTTAAAATATGGGGGAGCTATGTCGCAAAATTGGTTTCAAGTCATTGCAAACGCGCAAGTCATTGCAGACGTGTTCAGGTAGATTTATAAACCCGTCAACGATCGATTGACCGCTTTCAAAATGGCGGCGTATCAGCGAAATGTGTATCAGACAGAGGAAATCGCCAACGATAAATAAAAGCAGAAGGGAATCAGCATGAAAAGGATTTTACATTTTAGTACAGGGAAGGATTGTGTATAACTGCATATAAGAAGGAACGGTAGGAAGTCCTCATTTACGGAGATATATGCGTATTTCGGCTGCCCACAGTTACGCTAACAGCTGGTAAACCCACTTCTGTTCTAAATATTAAAATCAACAAATAACAGTTTGGGAAATTACAGATATAGGAAGATAGAGATTTATCAACTGTATAAAACTAGATAAGATGGAACAATATGGATATTATATATGCCGAGAATGAGAAAGGCAAAATTTCAGTCGACGCACAGATCGGCTGAAATCACTGTTCGGGAAAGATTTTTCAGGTCTAGGTTGAAGCTGTGACGTCAGTACCCTCCGATACGTCCGCGCTATGCGTATATAAACGTATCGGTAAAAACTGGAGAGATACACAACGAAAGAGGTTTGAGACAGACTGGAGGCAGAGTTTCGCCACTACCCATGAATTGTGAGCGGATCGCCAGAAACATTGTTCAGTCCAGTATCTGAAGTCTGAGGGTAAGCGAAATTATGATAACTACCGTGTATAATATTTATTTCAGGTTCATATAGAATTCACAAAATATGCCTGTATAATAGTCATTGATATAATGTATTGTATTTTTAATATGATCTAAACATGTGCATTGTGGATGATTGTTGCTTGTACAAAAATTAATCACAAATAGCCCCACAGCCTAATGAAGATATATTTATCATATTGCTTTATCGCTTACGAAGATAAAGGCAGTCCCATGGCAGAGATTGTCATAGGGAAATGAAGTGTTAGAAACTTCATCATGGAAGATCCCAGTTTACGAGGTTAAGGTGACTAGTCCCCTTCCTCGCTGCCTTTGCCTTCCCTAGTTCGAGCGCACAACTTTGTACCCATTTACAGCTGGTAAAATGGAGTGTTCCACAGCCAGGTTTCAATTCCAAAACTATGTAATTGTACTACCGAAGAAAGCAACTTGATCGCGTGGTCACTCTCTTTATTTATGTATTAATTTTGTGTAGATGCTAAGAATAGCATCAGATTTGAATTTGTACTTGATATGATTTGGAAGGATCAAGTTATAGAATATGAAGGGATGTATAGGAGCGGAATAAACCAGATGATGTTTATTACTGATATGTTAATATTAATTCTGTATCATTGAAATGATGTTACTTGCTATGACTGTATAACTTTGACACCTGATGACTGACTTGTCTGACTTATGTGCTAGTCAGTTACACTTAATTGAAATGTTAATATTAATGCTATATCACTGAAATGATGTCCTTACTTACTATGATTGTATAACGGTGACATCTGATGACTGACTGGTCTGACATCTGTGCTAGTCAGCTACAAGTCTAGCCAGATACTAGCCAAGGCTGATATGTTGCAGGTTCCATGAAATAACTCAAACCAGACTGTCCAGTATCAGAAGCCTGTGTCGTTCATCAGAGGCAATCCCACAAAAGTGCAGGACCCCAAAGAGTGAACTTCAACTGGTCATTGGCATCCCTACTGTTGGGCCTACCAAGTCTGATATCAGCAAAGGACAGTTCAGTGTCAGCAGTATCAAGTTGAACAGATAAGTGTCACTTAGGACACTGACTACCACAATATATGAAACACAGTAAATAGTCAAGTGATGACATTTATCAGAGGACTAAGAACAGTGATACATTTAAAATGAATGCAGTCTAAATAGACAATAATAGGAATTGTGTGACTTAATTTTATATATATATATATATATATATATATATATATATATATATATATATATATATATATATATATATATAATATATATATATATATATATATATATATATTTCAATGCTCTTTTCCAACTAGTAGAAATAGAATATTAGTGTAATTATTAAACTATTTTAACTGTACCTGAGGATTTATTCACTTCTTCCATTTGTGGTTTCAGTGAATGTACATTTTACTTATCCCCTAGAATATAAGTAATCATAAGATAGTCACAGGGAGGAGACACCTTAAATCCTGGTACTACTTCTTACCAACTGGGCCAGGGTTTTCACAGTCTGACTATTTTTATGATAACAATACACCAGTGCTTATTTCTAAGACTGGGGTATTACTTGTAAGGTCAGAACTCTTTACTGGCATACTCTTACATAATAAATAATTTTAAATAACCTCCCGCTACAGTGGGGGCTCGTCTGCGGGATATATCTTTGATATTCCTGAGCCAACTTTCTATTTCTGCTGTGTAGAAAATTTTGTTTTGTAAAATTTTTTGGAAAGAGTAACATAGTAGGAAATAATTATATTTTTAGGAGTACCATTGAGTACAGATAAAGAAAGCTGTTTCATATATGGTGAAGTCAGTTTAATTAACTTTAATTTTAACTAAGTTAATTATATTGTAGTAAATTAGTTTGAGTAAGATCGCTTGCCCTACTAGACTACAGATACATCATGGCTGACTTGGTCAAATTTAGGTCTGCTACACTGCAGGTGGGAAAAGAGCTTGGCATGGATGGTGACGCTCTGATCCGGTATGTCACGACGGAATGTGAAAAGTACACCGAGAGAGAAGCAAAGCAATTAGAAGCAGAGAGAGAAGCCAAGAAATTAGAAGCAGAGAGAGAAGCCAAGAAATTAGAAGCAGAGAGAGAAGCCAAGAAATTAGAATTAGAAGCAGAGAGAGAAGCCAAGAAATTAGAATTGGAAGCAGAGAGAGAAGCCAAGAAATTAGAAGCTGAGAGAGAAGAAAGGAGGTTACAAGCAGAGAGAGACCATGAGCTGAAAATGAGACAGCTTGATCTTGAACTTCAGGCTGGGACTATCACCCATGGTAATAGCTCACCTCATTCTGCGAATAGCTCTTTTCAGAACACAGCAAATGGGGCCATGAACTTCCACCTAGATCCATTTGTTGAAAAGGAGGACGCAATTGAGTCGTACCTGGATAGGTATGAAAGGCTAGCCTCTACATATGGACTGGAAAAGGAAAAATGGAGTCTAAAGTTATCCCAGGGATTGAGAGGTATTGCATATGATGTGTTTCTGAAACTCCCCAAAGAAGATCAGGAAAATTATGAAATACTAAAGCAAGCCTTACTGATCCGGTATGAAAAGAACTCTGAGGCATATAGGAAGAAATTTAGAACTTCTAAACCTCTACCTGGAGAAACATATAACCAGTTCTCAGCTAGGCTAGAAACGTATTTGTTGAAATGGAGTAGTTTAGGTAAGTATCAGAAAACCTACGAGGATCTGAAAGAAATGGTTATGTTAGAGCAAGTGAAAGATTCCATGTCTCAAGAAATGAGGAAATTCCTTATGGAACAAGGAGCAGAGAGGCTGGAAGACATTTTGAAATGTGCAGAGAGATACCAAGCAGCTCAAGCTGAATTGGTAGGAACAAAAAGAAAGCAGGTAGAAGGATATAAGCCACCACCGCAGAATACCCAGTTTGACCAGAAGGATCAACCATACAGAAATAAGCAAAGATTTGATAATAAGGACAAGAACCCTCAGACTCAGGAAAATAAACCCTACAAACAGGGAGATAAGTGGTGCAAATTTTGTAAGATGAGCAACCACAACACTGATGAATGTGGGAGGAAAAAACCCCTTCATCATGCTGCATGTCTACAGGTGAGGACTTCTGTTAGGAAGGAACTGACTGTGAGTCAGAATAGCCTCCATCACCCACCTACCCAGGAGATAGTGACTGTGAATGGCAAACAAGTCACAGGAATGTATGACACAGGTTTGTCCTATGACGCAGTCGTGTGTGCATCTCTGGTGTGCCCTGAACAAATCACCACAGAAACAGTAGACATTCAAGGGCCACTAAAAGGAACATCACCCCTTACTTTACCCATAGCAAAGATTCATGTCAGTTGTCGCTATGTGGAAGGGGAGATAAATGCAGCTGTGATAGATGATCCCTTTTACCCCCTAATGTTGGGGCGTAAATATGTTTTCTTGGGAGACCCTGTAAAACCTATGGTTATGGCAGAAATCCAGACCAGGTCTGACTCCAGGAACATAGAGAGGGACACCAAATTAACATTTCATTCGACTGAAATGAAACGGGCTCAAGAAGCAGACAGCACATTGAAGCCTTGTTTTGACAAATTGTCAAAGACACATAACGCTCCAAGGAAAGGACATTTCTATATGGAACATGGACTCTTGTACAGGAAAGCTGGCAGAGGGACGAAAAGTCATGGTCAAATTGTTGTACCATCCACCTATAGGAATAAGGTTATAGGCTGGGGACACATATCAACTTTGAGTGAACACCTGGGTAATGGTGCCACAAAACAAAGAATAGCCACCCAGTTCTACTGGCCAGGTATTACGGAAGACATAAATCAGTATGTAAATTCCTGTCCAGAGTGCACCTATGTAGATTCAGAAAGTCGACGGAAGAGTCTTCATCAAAAATCTACAAGCAAACCAGCAATCAGGGGTACTCCCGAGATTTGCACGGGAGGGGAAAGGAAACATCCCACACAGGTTCAATTGCAGTCTGAACCCCATGCGCTGGAAAAAAGGAACAAATCACGTAGCGAAAATCAAACACCTACGGATTTGCGAGGGAAAACCACATCCAACTATCAACGAAAAGAGGGCGGTAAACTTCATGGGAAACCTACCGACCCCGTTTCACCAGCAGTAAGAGCCTGGATGAAAAGCCGAACAGGAAGGAGAGAGATAGTAAAGGATGAATATATTCTTGGAAAACAGAATGTGGGCGCAGATTTTCTAAGTCGCCATCCCACAGAGCTTGAGGAGGATAGAAGGAAGGAAAACTAACCTCGGAATGGTCGATTTGCAATTGTCTTGTACCCAATAGTTAAGCTAGATATCATCCAGCTTAAAATATGGGGGAGCTATGTCGCAAAATTGGTTTCAAGTCATTGCAAACGTGTTCAGTTAGATTTATAAACCCGTCAACGATCGATTGACCGCTTTCAAAATGGCGGCGTATCAGCGAAATGTGTATCAGACAGAGGAAATCGCCAACGATAAATAAAAGCAGAAGGGAATCAGTATGAAAAGGATTTTACATTTCAGTACAGGGAAGGATTGTGTATAACTGCATATAAGAAGGAACGGTAGGAAGTTCTCATTTACGGAGATATATGCGTATTTCGGCTGCCCACAGTTACGCTAAAAGCTGTAAACCCACTTCTGTTCTAAATATTAAAATCAACAAATAACAGTTTGGGAAATTACATGGATAGGACGATAGAGATTTATCGGCTGGATAAAACTAGATAAGATGGAACAATATGGATATTATATATGCTGAGAATGAGTAAGGCAAAATTTCAGTCGACGCGCAGATCGGCTGAAATCACTGTTCGGGAAAGATTTTTCAGGTCTAGGTTTAAGCTGTGACGTCAGTACCCTCCGATACGTCCGCGCTATGCGTATATAAACGTATCGGTAAAACTGGAGAGATACACAACGAAAGAGGTTTGAGACAGACTGGAGGCAGAGTTTCGCCACTACCCATGAATTGTGAGCGGATCGCCAGAAACATTGTTCAGTCCAGTATCTGAAGTCTGAGGGTAAGCGAAATTATGATAACTACCGTGTATAATATTTATTTCAGGTTCATATAGAATTCACAAAATATGCCTGTATAATAGTCATTGATATAATGTATTGTATTTTTAATATGATCTAAACATGTGCATTGTGGATGATTGTTGCTTGTACAAAAATTAATCACAAATAGCCCCACAGCCTAATGAAGATATATTTATCATATTGCTTTATCGCTTACGAAGATAAAGGCAGTCCCATGGCAGAGATTGTCATAGGGAAATGAAGTGTTAGAAACTTCATCATGGAAGATCCCAGTTTACGAGGTTAAGGTGACTAGTCCCCTTCCTCGCTGCCTTTGCCTTCCCTAGTTCGAGCGCACAACTTTGTACCCATTTACAGCTGGTAAAATGGAGTGTTCCCCAGCCAGGTTTCAATTCCAAAACTATGTAATTGTACTACCGGAAAAAGCAACTTGATCGCGTGGTCACTCTCTTTATTTATGTATTAATTTTGTGTAGATGCTAAGAATAGCATCAGATTTGAATTTGTACTTGATATGATTTGGAAGGATCAAGTTATAGAATATGAAGGGATGTATAGGAGCGGAATAAACCAGATGATGTTTATTACTGATATGTTAATATTAATTCTGTATCATTGAAATGATGTTACTTGCTATGACTGTATAACTTTGACACCTGATGACTGACTAGTCTGACTTATGTGCTAGTCAGTTACACTTAATTGAAATGTTAATATTAATGCTATATCACTGAAATGATGTCCTTACTTACTATGATTGTATAACGGTGACATCTGATGACTGACTGGTCTGACATCTGTGCTAGTCAGCTACAAGTCTAGCCAGATACTAGCCAAGGCTGATATGTTGCAGGTTCCATGAAATAACTCAAACCAGACTGTCCAGTATCAGAAGCCTGTGTCGTTCATCAGAGGCAATCCCACAAAAGTGCAGGACCCCAAAGAGTGAACTTCAACTGGTCATTGGCATCCCTACTGTTGGGCCTACCAAGTCTGATATCAGCAAAGGACAGTTCAGTGTCAGCAGTATCAAGTTGAACAGATAAGTGTCACTTAGGACACTGACTACCACAATATATGAAACACAG
Source organism: Oreohelix idahoensis (assembly GCA_024509875.1). Classification (NCBI taxonomy): domain Eukaryota; kingdom Metazoa; phylum Mollusca; class Gastropoda; order Stylommatophora; family Oreohelicidae; genus Oreohelix; species Oreohelix idahoensis. The sequence continues at coordinate 132,136 of JAMPIV010022624.1, forward strand.
TAAATAGTCAAGTGATGACATTTATCAGAGGACTAAGAACAGTGATACATTTAAAATGAATGCAGTCGAAATAGAGTTAATTTTATATATATATATTTATATATATATATATATATATATATATATATATATATATATATATTATATATATATATATATATTATATATATATTTCAATGCTCTTTTCCAACTAGTAGAAATAGAATATTAGTGTAATTATTAAACTATTTTAACTGTACCTGAGGATTTATTCACTTCTTCCATTTGTGGTTTCAGTGAATGTACATTTTACTTATCCCCTAGAATATAAGTAATCATAAGATAGTCACAGGGAGGAGACACCTTAAATCCTGGTACTACTTCTTACCAACTGGGCCAGGGTTTTCACAGTCTGACTATTTTTATGATAACAATACACCAGTGCTTATTTCTAAGACTGGGGTATTACTTGTAAGGTCAGAACTCTTTACTGGCATACTCTTACATAAATAAATAATTTTAAATAACCTCCCGCTACAGTGGGGGCTCGTCTGCGGGATATATCTTTGATATTCCTGAGCCAACTTTCTATTTCTGCTGTGTAGAAAATTTTGTTTTGTAAAATTTTTTGGAAAGAGTAACATAGTAGGAAATAATTATATTTTTAGGAGTACCATTGAGTACAGATAAAGAAAGCTGTTTCATATATGGTGAAGTCAGTTTAATTAACTTTAATTTTAACTAAGTTAATTATATTGTAGTAAATTAGTTTGAGTAAGATCGCTTGCCCTACTAGACTACAGATACATCATGGCTGACTTGGTCAAATTTAGGTCTGCTACACTGCAGGTGGGAAAAGAGCTTGGCATGGATGGTGACGCTCTGATCCGGTATGTCACGACGGAATGTGAAAAGTACACCGAGAGAGAAGCAAAGCAATTAGAAGCAGAGAGAGAAACAAAGAAATTAGAAGCAGAGAGAGAAGCCAAGAAATTAGAAGCAGAGAGAGAAGCCAAGAAATTAGAAGCAGAGAGAGAAGCCAAGAAATTAGAATTAGAAGCAGAGAGAGAAGCCAAGAAATTGGAAGCAGAGAGAGAAGCCAAGAAATTAGAAGCCGAGAGAGAAGAAAGGAGGCTACAGAGAGGGAGAGAGAAGAAAGGAGGTTACAAGCAGAGAGAGACCATGAGCTGAAAATGAGACAGCTTGATCTTGAACTTCAGGCTGGGACTATCACCCATGGTAATAGCTCACCTCATTCTGCGAATAGCTCTTTTCAGAACACAGCAAATGGGGCCATGAACTTCCACCTAGATCCATTTGTTGAAAAGGAGGACGCAATTGAGTCGTACCTGGATAGGTATGAAAGGCTAGCCTCTACATATGGACTGGAAAAGGAAAAATGGAGTCTAAAGTTATCCCAGGGATTGAGAGGTATTGCATATGATGTGTTTCTGAAACTCCCCAAAGAAGATCAGGAAAATTATGAAATACTAAAGCAAGCCTTACTGATCCGGTATGAAAAGAACTCTGAGGCATATAGGAAGAAATTTAGAACTTCTAAACCTCTACCTGGAGAAACATATAACCAGTTCTCAGCTAGGCTAGATACGTATTTGTTGAAATGGAGTAGTTTAGGTAAGTATCAGAAAACCTACGAGGATCTGAAAGAAATGGTTATGTTAGAGCAAGTGAAAGATTCCATGTCTCAAGAAATGAGGAAATTCCTTATGGAACAAGGAGCAGAGAGGCTGGAAGACATTTTGAAATGTGCAGAGAGATATCAAGCAGCTCAAGCTGAATTGGTAGGAACAAAAAGAAAGCAGGTAGAAGGATATAAGCCACCACCGCAGAATACCCAGTTTGACCAGAAGGATCATCCATACAGAAAAAAGCCAAGATTTGATAATAAGGACAAAAACCCTCAGACTCAAGAAAGTAAACCCTATAAACAGGGAGATAAGTGGTGCAAATTTTGTAAGATGAGCAACCACAACACTGATGAATGTGGGAGGAAAGAACCCCTTCATCATGCTGCATGTCTACAGGTGAGGGCTTCTGATAGGAAGGAACTGACTGTGAGTCAGAATAGCCACCATCACCCACCTACACAGGAGATAGTGACTGTGAATGGCAAACAAGTCACAGGAATGTATGACACAGGTTTGTCCTATGACGCAGTCGTGTGTACATCTCTGGTGTGCCCTGAACAAATCACCACAGAAACAGTAGATATTCAAGGGCCACTAAAAGGAACATCACCCCTTACTTTACCCATAGCAAAGATTCATGTCAGTTGTCGCTATGTGGAAGGGGAGATAAATGCAGCTGTGATAGATGATCCCTTTTACCCCCTAATGTTGGGGCGTAAATATGTTTTCTTGGGAGATCCTGTAAAACCTATGGTTATGGCAGAAATCCAGACCAGGTCTGACTCCAGGAACAGAGAGAGGGACACCAAATTAACATTTCATTCGACTGAAATGAAACGGGCTCAAGAAGCAGACAGCACGTTGAAGCCTTGTTTTGGCAAATTGTCAAAAACTCATAACACTCCAAGGAAAGGACATTTCTTTAGGGAACATGGACTCTTGCACAGGAAAGCTGGCAGAGGGACGAAAAGTCATGGTCAAATTGTTGTACCATCCACCTATAGGAATAAAGTTATGGGCTGGGGGCACATAACAACTTTGAGTGAACACCTGGGTAAAGGTGCCACAAAACAAAGAGTAGCCACCCAGTACTACTGGCCGGGCATTACGGAAGACATTAACCGGTATGTAAATTCCTGTCCAGAGTGCACCTATGTAGATTCAGAAAGTCGACGGAAGAGTCTTCATCAAAAATCTACAAGCAAACCAGCAATCAGGGGTACTCCCGAGATTTGCACGGGAGGGGAAAGGAAACATCCCACACAGGTTCAATTGCAGTCTGAACCCCATGCGCTGGAAAAAAGGAACAAATCACGTAGCGAAAATCAAACACCTACGGATTTGCGAGGGAAAAACACATCCAACTATCAACGAAAAGAGGGCGGTAAACTTCATGGGAAACCTACCGACCCCGTTTCACCAGCAGTAAGAGCCTGGATGAAAAGCCGAACAGGAAGAAGAGAGATAGTAAAGGATGAACATATTCTTGGAAAACAGAATGTGGGCGAAGATTTTCTTAGCCTAAGGAAGGAAAACTGACTTTGGAATGGTCGATTTGCAATTGTCTTGTATCCAATAGTTAAGCTAGATATCATCCAGCTTAAAATATGGGGGAGCTATGTCGCAAAATTGGTTTCAAGTCATTGCAAACGCGCAAGTCATTGCAGACGTGTTCAGTTAGATTTATAAACCCGTCAACGATCGATGGACCGCTTTCAAAATGGCGGCGTATCAGCGAAATGTGTATCAGACAGAGGAAATCGCCAAGGATAAATAAAAGCAGAAGGGAATCAGTATGAAAAGGATTTTACATTTTAGTACATGGAAGGATTGTGTATAACTGCATATAAGAAGGAACGGTAGGAAGTTCTCATTTACGGAGATATATGCGTATTTCGGCTGCCCACAGTTACGCGGAAAAGCATGTAAACCCACTTCTGTTCTAAATATTAAAATCAACAAATAACAGTTTGGGAAATTACATGGATAGGAAGGTAGAGAATTATCAACTGTATAAAACTAGATCAGATGGAACAATATGGATATTATATATGCTGAGAATGAGAAAGGCAAAATTTCAGTCGACGCGCAGATCGGCTGAAATCACTGTTCGGGAAAGATTTTCAGGTCTAGGTTTAAGCCGTGACGTCAGTACCCTCCGATACGTCCGCGCTATGCGTATATAAACGTATCGGTAAAAACTGGAGAGATACACAACGAAAGAGGTTTGAGACAGACTGGAGGCAGAGTTTCGCCACTACCCATGAATTGTGAGCGGATCGCCAGAAACATTGTTCAGTCCAGTATCTGAAGTCTGAGGGTAAGCGAAATTATGATAACTACCGTGTATAATATTTGTTATTTCAGGTTCATACAGAATTCACAAAATATGCCTGTATAATATTCATTGATATAACGTATTATTATTTTACTATGATTTATTCATGTGCATTGTGGATGATTGTTGCTTGTACAAAAATTAATCACAAATAGCCCCACAGCCTAATGAAGATATATTTATCAGATTGCTTTATCGCTTACGAAGATAAAGGCAGTCCCATGGCAGAGATTGTCATAGGGAAATGAAGTGTTAGAAACTTCATCATGGAAGATCCCAGTTTACGAGGTTAAGGTGACTATTCCCCTTCCTCGCTGCCTTTGCCTTCTCTAGTTCGAGCGCACAACTTTGTACCCATTTACAGCTGGTAAAATGGAGTGTTCCCCAGCCAGGTTTCAAGTCCAAAACTATGTAATTGTACTACCGAAGAAAGCAACTTGATCGCGTGGTCACTCTCTTTATTTATGTATTAATTTTGTGTAGATGCTAAGAATAGCATCAGATTTGAATTTGTACTTGATATGATTTGGAAGGATCAAATTATAGAATATTAAGGGATGTATAGGTGCGGAATAAACCAGATGATGTTTATTACTGATATGTTACTATTAATTCTGTATCATTGAAATGATGTTACTTGCTATGACTGTATAACTTTGACACCTGATGACTGACTAGTCTGACTTATGTGCTAGTCAGTTACACTTAATTGAAATGTTAATATTAATGCTATATCACTGAAATGATGTCCTTACTTACTATGATTGTATAACGTAGACATCTGATGAATGACTGGTCTGACATCTGTGCTAGTCAGCTACAAGTCTAGCCAGATACTAGCCAAGGCTGATATGTTGCAGGTTCCATGAAATAACTCAAACCAGACTGTCCAGTATCAGAAGCCTGTGTCGTTCATCAGAGGCAATCCCACAAAAGTGCAGGACCCCAAAGAGTGAACTTCAACTGGTCATTGGCATCCCTACTGTTGGGCCTACCAAGTCTGATATCAGCAAAGGACAGTTCAGTGTCAGCAGTATCAAGTTGAACAGATAAGTGTCACTTAGGACACTGACTACCACAATATATGAAACACAGTAAATAGTCAAGTGATGACATTTATCAGAGGACTGAGAACAGTGATATATTTAAAATGAATGCAGTCTAAATAGAGTTAATTTTATATATATATATATATATATATATATATATATATATATATATATATATATATATATATATATATATATATATATATATATTTCAATGCTCTTTTCCAACTAGTAGAAATAGAATATTAGTGTAATTATTAAACTATTTTAACTGTACCTGAGGATTTATTCACTTCTTCCATTTGTGGTTTCAGTGAATGTACATTTTACTTATCCCCTAGAATATAAGTAATCATAAGATAGTCACAGGGAGGAGACACCTTAAATCGTGGTACTACTTCTTACCAACTGGGCCAGGGTTTTCACAGTCTGACTATTTTTATGATAACAATACACCAGTGCTTATTTCTAAGACTGGGGTATTACTTGTAAGGTCAGAACTCTTTACTGGCATACTCTTACATAAATAAATAATTTTAAATAACCTCCCGCTACAGTGGGGGCTCGTCTGCGGGATATATCTTTGATATTCCTGAGCCAACTTTCTATTTCTGCTGTGTAGAAAATTTTGTTTTGTAAAATTTTTTGGAAAGAGTAACATAGTAGGAAATAATTATATTTTTAGGAGTACCATTGAGTACAGATAAAGAAAGCTGTTTCATATATGGTGAAGTCAGTTTAATTAACTTTAATTTTAGCTAAGTTAATTATATTGTAGTAAATTAGTTTGAGTAAGATCGCTTGCTCTACTAGACTACAGATACATCATGGCTGACTTGGTCAAATTTAGGTCTGCTACACTGCAGGTGGGAAAAGAGCTTGGCATGGATGGTGACGCTCTGATCCGGTATGTCACGACGGAATGTGAAAAGTACACCGAGAGAGAAGCAAAGCAATTAGAAGCAGAGAGAGAAACAAAGAAATTAGAAGCAGAGAGAGAAGCCAAGAAATTAGAAGCAGAGAGAGAAGCCAAGAAATTAGAAGCAGAAAGAGAAGCCAAGAAATTAGAATTAGAAGCAGAGAGAGAGAAGCCAAGAAATTGGATGCAGAGAGAGAAGCCAAGAAATTAGAAGTTGAGAGAGAAGAAAGGAGGCTACAAGCAGAGGCTGAAAGAGAAGAAAGGAGGTTACAAGCAGAGAGAGACCATGAGCTGAAAATGAGACAGCTTGATCTTGAACTTCAGGCTGGGACTATCACCCATGGTAATAGCTCACCTCATTCTGCGACTAGCTCTTTTCAGAACACAGCAAATGGGGCCATGAACTTCCACCTAGATCCATTTGTTGAAAAGGAGGACGCAATTGAGTCGTACCTGGATAGGTATGAAAGGCTAGCCTCTACATATGGACTGGAAAAGGAAAAATGGAGTCTAAAGTTATCCCAGGGATTGAGAGGTATTGCATATGATGTGTTTCTGAAACTCCCCAAAGAAGATCAGGAAAATTATGAAATACTAAAGCAAGCCTTACTGATCCGGTATGAAAAGAACTCTGAGGCATATAGGAAGAAATTTAGAACTTCTAAACCTCTACCTGGAGAAACATATAACCAGTTCTCAGCTAGGATAGATACGTATTTGTTGAAATGGAGTAGTTTAGGTAAGTATCAGAAAACCTACGAGGATCTGAAAGAAATGGTTATGTTAGAGCAAGTGAAAGATTCCATGTCTCAAGAAATGAGGAAATTCCTTATGGAACAAGGAGCAGAGAGGCTGGAAGACATTTTGAAATGTGCAGAGAGATACCAAGCAGCTCAAGCTGAATTGGTAGGAACAAAAAGAAAGCAGGTAGAAGGATATGAGCCACCACCGCAGAATACCGATTTTGACCAGAAGGATCATCCATACAGAAATAAGCCAAGATTTGATAATAAGGACAAGAACCCTCAGACTCAGGAAAGAAACCCTATAAACAGGGAGATAAGTGGTGCAAATTTTGTAAGATGAGCAACCACAACATGATT